>CAUYRT010057268.1:0-23285 GCA_963574885.1 Lepilemur ruficaudatus
TCTTCTTTTGAAAAGTTTGTGTTCATGTCCTTTGCCCACTTTTTGATAGGATTGTTTGATACTTTCTTGTTGCTTTTCCTAAGTTCTATGTAGATTTTAGTTATCATCTCTTTATCAGATGGGTAACATGCGAATATTTTCTCTCATTCTGTAGGCTGTCTGTTTGCTCCTGTAATAGTTTCCTTGGCTGTGCAGAGCTTTTTAATTTGATTAGGTCCTATTTATTTACTTTTGTTGTTGCTGTGATTGCCTTTGGGGTCTTTTTCATAAAATCTTTGCCTAGGCTAATGTCTATGAGATTTTTTCTAACATTTTCTTCTAGAACTCTTATAGTTTCATGCCTTAGGTTTAAGTCTGTAATCCACCGTGAATTGGATGGGGATATTATCCTGTATTTTCCAAGTGGGCCTAACATAATCACTGGGGTACTAATAAGGTAAAGAAAAAGAGAGGCAGGGAAGTCACAGTTGGAGAAAAAGATTTGATGACAGAAGGAAGGTCAGAGAGAGATTGCTGGCTTTGAAAATGGAGGAGGATGCCAAGCAATGTGGCAGCCCCTAGAAGCTGTAAAAGGCAAGGGAATTAATCCTTCCTTTAGAGTCTCCAGAAATAATGTAAACTGCAAACACATCATTAATCCAGTGAGATCCAGTTCATATTTCTGACTTGCAGAACTATAAGATACTAAATTCCTGGTTTTTCAAGCAACATAAGTTTGTGGTAATTGGCTCCAATAATACTAGGAAATTAGTACATTAACTATATAACATATAAGTTAATGGAATTACTTTCTAGAGCTATTGTTAAATATTCTTCCTCCAAATGAGAATTTATTGTAATGTTAAAAATGCTCCTATTAGCACATTGAGTGAATACAAAAATACTTTCTTAAACTTTTAATTCTAGTCACTTATTCTTAAAATTGTATTAGTGAAATTGCCTGCAAATTAAGTGGCAGAAAATTCTCTGATATAAAGGACATTGTACTTTCAGCTGAAAATATGAATTTCACAGTGTAGAGGATGAAAAATAGTTCTTAGTGCTTTAATCTTAACATCATCTGCCAATTTTTCTATTTATAATTTAGTCATAAAGACTGCTTTTTGTTCAATTATATTTTATTTTTTAAGTTTATTTATACAGAATTCATAAAACTATTATACTGAGCAAGCAATTAAATTTATTTTTTAAATTGAAAAATATCCATGTAAATCGTTTTGTTTTTTTTTTTCGCTTGACAAGCAGATGTTCAAGAAAACAGCAGCTCCAAATTAAAATAGAACATGTGGAGAAAAGATACATCTACTTGTGTGTGAAACCTTAACAATTTTGCTTTAGTTTTTTAGTAGTAATATTATAGTTTTTTTTTCCACTTTTTCAATCAAAAGCCATGTTTTTCAACTGGAAATAATGTGTCTTTCAGATAGTGGTATTTATTTCTAATACAGCACCTCATCTCCTGAAGATATAATGACATGACATTCAACCAAACACTTTTAATCTGTTGGGTTCTCATTTTTAAGAATAAAGTAGAAATTTACTGTATTCTTATTCTGAGGCCTTTGCTTTATACCATGCTAAAAATAAAATTTGCCTATAATAAGTTCATCTGGTATTTTAGTAAACAAAATGCATGTTTCTTAGTTTTTTCAAAGAGTGGCACATTTAACTTTTATAAAATCTTGCTCAAGGAAAGTCATTATGATATATTTTCAAATAATCCATTCTTAGATATAAAAGACGTGTATTTCTAGCTTAATGATCTCTATTGGGACAAAGAGGCAATGAACATAATAGGTTCACCAACAAATATAACAGAACCCAATATTTTTAGATTCATTAAATAAAGGAAAGCTCAGACTTGAGGTGGAGAGTGTTGCTCAACTTTTGTTCTGATTAATCATACTCACTGATATGATAAAGAAGAAGAAAGATACTTTGAAAATGAGACAATCCCATAATTAAATTGAGTACAAAACAATCATAAAACCAGGTAAAGCCATTTTGAATTTAAAAATTTATATCTAGATGTCCAAAAAATATTTTATATTCTAAGAATACTTCTCTGTGTAATTTCTTTGTTTACAATTATTTATTTACTTTATAAATTGCTATTTTTCTTCTTAAAAATATAACATACAAAAATTTTATGGGCTACAGTTCACTTTCTTTAAGATAGCTTTTGATAAGAATATAATAAAAGAAAAAGACAATGAAGATCAAAAGATGCTACTTGCTTTACTTAACATTAGTCTTCATTTGACTTAGAATCACATACAATGAATACAAATGACTAAATAAGGTTTTCTAGTGATATTTTTTAAGAGGACAAATCTTCAGAGAGGAACATGATGGGGGAGTGGGTCCTAGAAACCATAAGATAAAACAATTTGAAAAACAGATTAAGAGTCCAAAAAGATAAATGGTAGAGAAAAGTGTTCTGCAAATTGGTTCTATCAAGAGTGAAAAATGGATATAAGTTCATTGATTTAGAACTTCTTGGAAGTGCATCATTATTGGAGTGAAAACATAATACATGCTTCAATTACTTTAGTTCCTTTAGTAAAAATCAACATACAAATAAAGGAAAAGACCTAGAAAGTTTTTGAAGATGTAAAGCTCGATTATAATATGGTATTATTTGTAAAGAAATAAAGGGAATGTGAAATTTAAATTCTACTCTTTTTCATCACATGATTTTTTAGAATTTATTATAAGATTCTATACTATTAATAAAAGAAATTAATTTAATTGGTTATTTCCTTATTAAAAGCAGTTTAATATAAACTTTGAAAAGTAGCAACATTACAGTTCTAATAAAAATCAGCAACAAGAGCCTCCCCTAGCATCTCAGAGTGCAAAGCAGTTCCCCACTCATCTAGAAAGAAGACAGCATAGCATTCCCTTCTTTTTCAAGCTTTAATCCTGAAAGATATCCACATTTTTCCTCTTTGAAAATGAGTCTATAAAAGGCTTTTTTTTCTTGAGCAAGTAAAGTAAACTTAGTATCAAGAATCTGTTTGAATTGGGGAAAAAAATGGTGGATTAGCAGTGACCTCCTGGCTCTCTGCTCCCAGAGAAGGAGGTAAAGAATTAGGAGGGCTACACATGAGTGGATCGATCACCCCCGTCAAGAACAGTGTTGTGAATCTGCAGAGAAACAGCACGGGACATGCAGCGCAGGGGGGGAAAGAAAAGGGAAATGGGAGATACGACCACAAACACTGGAGAGTGTGAGAGAGATTTAAGAGTATAAAAATGAGGAAACGTATATGAAGAATATATTTTCAGTGGATTTGGATTTTAAGATATACATTGGGGATTAGAGTGAATAAATCTTCAGATATGATTACCAGCAAAAGCAGATAAACTTTAATAGAATCATTAAATAAAACTGAGAGTCAATAACAGAATATTAGAAGATTCATTCACCTATTCATTCAACATCTCTCTTTTAACATCAATTATAGATCAAACCTTGCCCTAGACACTGGAAATACAGCAATGAACAGGACAGAGAACTTCATTCTCTCATAGACTTTATATTTATATACAGAAGACAAATATGAACAAATACAAAATTAATCAAAGCATTAATTATAGAAAATGATAAGTGCTGGAACAATAATATAATAGAACGTTCTGGTGTTAATGACTGGAGGAGGAGCACTGTTTTACATCAGTAATGATAGAGGGCATCTCTTGTAGGAGATATTTCAACCTTGACCTGATAAATGGGGAAGGAGCTGGCTCTGGGATGATTCAATGTGCAACTACTTTTAAAAAAAGTAAAAGATTCAGTCAATGGTTAAGACTCTGGTGGCAGATAAAATTAAGAACATAAGGAAAGCGGAAATAGCTATAATGGGGAATGACTGTGGTTGTACCCTAAAATTAATAAACAGATTATCTAGCAAAGATGAGGGACAACCAAAAACAAAATTGATTTGTTAATTTGTTGATTATTACTGGTTATGGTTAACAATAAGTGGCTTTTAAACCTCACATATGAACACTAGTGAAATACAGACTATACTGTAATTTTAGATGAGAAGTAATGGGTTAATTAAACCTAATTGAGTAAAAACTTCACTGTATTAATAGCAAGTGCATACTTTCAAGACACAAGATCTTGGTGGAAGAAAAGAAAAAAAGAGAATGGTCTTAAATAGTATGTTTGGGAGATATCTTTCTTAGTGTGCTTTTAGACATGATGGGTTTGGGGAGTTAGACTTTTGAAAGCACTGGAAAATTCATTTATTCTCATCAATAGAAATAACTAGAAATGTTAGATAACTTCAAAGTTTAGAGAACTTCAACAAGTGCTCAATTCACCATGGGATATTATTCATCCCAGATGACAGTAAATCGCATTTCATTCTAGTGTGGGATTATGCTAAGATCAATGCTGAAATTAATCAACCTTTCTTGATTAATCAAAATTATATATTATCATCCTGATTGCAATCACCTATCAAAGAACCATTTTCCACAGTAATTTATATAAAACATAATCAGTACCAATATACCAAATGCTGAAGGTCTGTGCACCTAAAAAAAACTAGTTGAGAGTTTCCCATTACTTGTGCCCTCCTCCAAAACATACAAACAGTAGGATAAATAGGAATAACCTGGTTCAGAACTTCTAGTTGTGCTTCACCCCACAATGGAACCCATATAAATACTTCCAAAGTAGATAGTGATTACATTGGACAACGTATACTAACTCATGCCATCATCTGATAACATTTTAAACTGTAACATTTTTCACAAGAAAAGGCTGTCTTTATTATAAATTTTTGAGAGACTTTAATTTTATACTGTTCTCATTTCATTAAAAGAAAAGTTTAACAATGTTAATAATATTATGTATTTGAAATGATTGAAATGAGTAGGTCCTTTTCAGCCTAAAGAATTAATTAAAGCATGGGCCAACACAGATAAAAGCTTTCTGTTCTTGATTACACAGGGTCTGTTTGTCTATAGATATTATATATAGCCCCATTTTGTTTAATAAACATCACCTACTCACCTGAGTTAAATTAGTTCTTCTAAGAATTTGTACTTGTTTAATGAAAGCATAGTGATCCAGTAGAAACTACTCTTAGCAAGCTAGAAAGATTAAATAAAGCTCTGCCATCAACTACTTCTATGACACTTGTCAAGCAATGTTATTCCTCTGGGCCTCAGTTTGTAGATAAAACAAGATAGTGGACTCTATAATTCTTAAAGACCCCTATTAGCTCACAATATGAAATCGCAAAGTAATGATTTGTCCTAATACCAAAACTGTTCAAATACATGAACTTCTTTAGTATCTTTCTACCAACACATTATCTCTGTTAGCATTTTGGTTTGTTTCTTTCAAGACTGACAATCTAGCCTGGGCTGTTGTCTTCCTACAATGAACATATTCCTATAAAATTAGAGAAGTGAAACAGAATTATGTATTCCAGAATTTAACAGATTGAACAGATTGAAGTCTATCTTGAATCTGGTGTATGCTGAGTGGGTGAGGGCTGGTTGGTGGTACCCACCATGTGGAGCAGATGGAAACTGAAGGGAAAAGAGAGAGATTATGGATGGAAAAAGCTGTTATGCTTTGCTCTTGCCTCTTGCCTCTGGTACTTTTGGGAACAATCACTGCACGATTCTTCGTCAGGAAAACCAAGCAACAACTCCACTGCTTTCCTAGCAGTGGTGAAATGTTGGAGGAGTTGATGAAAACTCTTATAGGATGATTGGTCTCTCTAAGACAGACACTTCTTCATCCTCTCACCTACCAAGACCTTGAGTTTGACAGAATTTAACCTGGGGATATTATATCCTCCAAATTGTACTTCTTTTGATGTGTGTGTGTATGTGCATGCACACGTGTAGGATAAGCCATGTGGAAAGATTTACCTGCTTTTTTTCTCTCTCTATGTAGAATGAGAGCTGCATATTAAACTCAATTATAGTTGACACTTGAATAATGTAGGGTTTGGGACACTGACTCCCACATAGTCAAAAATCTGTGTATAGCTACTGAATCCCCTACATACCATATTGACTGGAAGTCATACTGATAAGATAAACAGTTAATTAATACATATTTTTTATGTTATATGAATTATACATTCCATTATTACAATAAAGTAAGCTAGAGAAAACAAAATGTTATTTAGAAAATAGTAAGGAAGAGAAAATATATTTATTATTCATTAAATGGAAGTGGATCCTAATAAAGGCCTTCATCTTCATTGTCCTAATATTGATAGGAGGTGGAAGAGAAGGTAGAGGAGAGGTCAATCTTCTTGCCTTGGGATGGCAGAGTTGGGATGAAATCTGCATATAATTGGACACACATAGTTCAAATCCATGTTGTTCAAGCGTCAACTGTACTTGCTTTATAAAAACCACAAGAAATACATTTTCTTGCTTCTGAGATGTTAACATATATAGACACAAAAGCTAAAGCTACTGTTTTTAAGGAATGTTAATTAATTTCTTTTATATTTATTGGGCATCTGATATGGACTAGGTTAGACCTATGCAATAAAAAATGAAAATAAGGAGTTTCTAACCTAGATGAATTCATGGTAGTCAGGCAGTATAACTGCAATACAATGTGTTGAGCTATAGTGGAGCTATGTACAAGTACTATGGAGTCCATAAAATAAAAAAAGCTATTAACTCTGTCTAAGGAAGGCAGGAAAGATTCATCAAAAGGAGGACATATTTTCTGACTTTAAATATGAGTAAAAGTTTTGTGAGTGACTAAGGCACAACAGAGGATTGTTTCAGCCAAAGGGAGCAACATAATCAATGTTATAAAAACAGAAAAAGGACGGTGTACATGTCATCTGAGGCATTGATGCTAAGTGACCTATAGCCAGCGCATGACAGCAGCCATAAGAAAACGCCTAGAAATGAGTCTGTAGAGATTTAGAGAAAGGTATAGTGTTGCAAAGATACATACTGAGAAGTGTGACCTTGATCTTATAAAAAGATGTCTACATAAATGTTTAGATGATATTTCTAATTCTTATTATATGTGTCTTAGAAAAATTGGTATGGAGGGAAGATTAAGATGGGAAAGATGTTAGAGAATAAAAAATAGGAGTTATAATAATTTAGGCAAGAGTTTATGAGGGATTGTACAATAACAGAAATGATAGGGATAGATGAAAGTGTTTGATTATATATAAAAGCTGAGAAAAAGTGCTGTATTAAACATGGACCTCCATTATCTATTGCAGTATTTAGCATGGAGTAGACTGTCAATATATGTGGTAGGAAGAATGAATTGGGATTTGTAAATGGAAGATAGAAATTATCTAGTAACTCTTACCATGCCCTGCCAACCTAAATACCCATTATTTCTGCCTACTCTTCTTTAGCTTTCATTTCCTATTAACCTGCCATTCTTTCTCTCTTTTCTCTTCTCCACACCCCAAAGTTTCATCCCTGACTCTATTTAGTACATGTGGATCATGGTCACAAGCAAGTCTCTGTGGAAAGAGACATCAGAAACATTTCTTGGGAATTATAGAAAGTGCTTAAAATAGTCTTTTCACATGGAAGGGATGAGGGCAACGATCTGAATCAACTTCCTCTGCCGCACTGTCAAAAGATATTCACAAACTATAATACATGAAATTCCCCACCATTTATTTTCTGCTGTTGGAAATGTATTTTGAGGATTGATGTATTAGTCATAAAATATTCAAAAGGTTTTTATAGCTGTGGATAGCTAGCATATTGGAAGTGTTGATTTCAAAGCAGCTTGACAAGTTGGTATAGTTAGAATGGAAAGAATGACATGGAGTACTATATTTAGTAGGCAAGGGGAATGATCAGACTTAGCCACAAAATGAAGAATATTTAATACATTTAATGACTAACAAAAATATCAAAATCATGACATAGTTAAACTAAAGCAAAACTTCTCACATAGAATTTCAAAAATATCATTTATATTTTGTTAACTTCAATTAAATCATTTATGCTTCTGGGTTACATTTTTTAAAAATTCTTTATTGACACATAAAATTGTGCCTATTTAGGGGGTATGTGTGGTATTTTGATACATGCAGATAACGTGTAATGATCAAATCAGGGTATTTGGGATATCCATCACTTCAAATATTTATCATTTCTTTGTGTAGAGAACATTTTAAATCCTCTCTTCTAGCTATTTTGAAATATATAATAAATTTTTGTTAACTGTAATCACCCTACTGTGCTATTGAACATATTTTCTTTATCCATTTAATTGTTGATAGGCATTTAGGTCGATTCCATATCTTGGCTACTGTGAATAGTGATGCAATAAACATGGGGGGGGTAGCTGTTATTTTTTAGACACTTTCATTACTTATTTCAAGATGTAATCATTCTGCAGAAGCAGAAAATAAGCCATAGTTTTATAATTTTTTTTGTAATTAAATATTCCCAACTTCGATTATACAACTTTTGTGACTTTCAATTACTTTTTAACAAAACAGTTATTAATACTTGTTTTTTTTTAATTAGGTAGAAATGCTGGATTTTATTTCTCTACATATTTTCTGATAAATTCCCAATATTTCCAAAATAACATATCCTTGATTTTTCATGAAACCTCCCTGAACTTCTTGAAATTATCACTTTCCAAGTTGTGAAATAAAGACATCAAAACAACAGCAGCAACCTAAAAAGTGAAACTTGAAATGTAATTTGGTCTGTCACAGTTTTCTGACTGACTGAATATCTTTAGATTGACTGAATATATTTAAAATATCTTTAGATGGAATGTTCTGTGACCAAAAGCAGGATACCTTGACAAAAAATACAAAGCAAATAATAATAACAATAATAGTAATAATAATAACGAAGTTAGTCTATATATTTTTGAAGTAAAACTTCAGTTATTCACTGCCACCTGCTATGTGTCCTGAATTTTGAAGAAAAGGGGAAGAAGAAAACACATATTCTATGTCCACTTAGAGATTATAAGAGGAAAAGAAAGCAATATTCAGTAGACTTCCTCTTCTATGAAATGGAAATAATAGCTATCTTATTTGTGTGTGGTATGCATGAAATTTAAAAACAACTAAAATGAACCTTCTTTCAAACTATAAAGGAGTGTACAAATAAAAAATATTATAAAATTTGTATTTCTTCTTACAGGGCCTAGGAAAATATTTAGTAGATCTTTTAAGTATCCTTTCTTACATTCTTACTTTAAATGTTCCATTCCGAGATCTCATTCCTAGAGTTTACACGATGAGATCAGATAGTCTAATAACCTCCTTCAAAGTGCTTGCTACCTAAGCAGAATTTTTTTCAGCTCTCTCAGCTCCAACACAGATTTTCCATCACTTCCCTTCACCCTAATGACTTTTACAGTAATTATGGAATGTTTATTTGGTGCTGATCAGAAATTTTATTTTTTTATTTTCCTAATTTTCAAAAGTATGTTTTGAAACCCTATAAAATCCCTAAAACTCAACGCATTTTCAGAGTTTTCAGAGATAGATGAAAGGCATATCTAATTCTCCTGATTTCCAAGGTCATCTAAAAATGTGTTTCATGTTGCAATGCGGGGAATCCCTTCTGTCTCCTTCTCCCCATTCTTTTCTCCACATTGCTAAGAAAATTTGAATACTTCAATATGTTCCTCCTTCCAGGAAAAAAAATATATATATGTTTTCCCTTAGGAATTAGTAAATAAATACAATAGTTTCCCATTGCTTTTCTTTCCTCCAGTCAGAAAGAAAATCAAAATAAGCCTTTTGGGTTGTGTTACAGTTTTCTGGCATCCCACCCAACATACTCATTAATAATAAGTAACTTCTGCTGGACTCACAGGTGAACTAAGAGCATAGTTATTGGCACTTTTGTCCTTAGGCAAAACTTTCTATAATTACAGAGATATCTGAATTGTGTACTGCCTTGAGAAGATAAGGCTATGGAGAATCGAAACTCACTAAATATTTCAGCAGCCAATGTCAATAGAAGCTGCCAAACTCTGGATTCTCAGTTCTCTAGATGTGCTGCTGAAAATGCTTAGTTAAAAAAAAAAAAAAAAATTAAATATTCTTTATATTATGGACCAAAAAGTGGTCCTCCAACACATGATTGGCATACAACTCATACCACATATGCCTCATCGTGTGTAACAACAGCTAATTATTCTATATTCTATTCAACAAGAAGAATCCTCTGATAACACACTTGGAAGTTTCAGCAACAGCTTATAAAGTTTCTATACAAATTTTCTCAATTTTTGTACATGTTTTGCATGGTCCAGTTATATATAGTTCACAGAGAAGTGTCATGCTAAGGACCATACTTTGAGTAGCAGTGTTAAAGAGGAGCTATGAGAAATATTCTTTACGATCAGTAAAAAGCAGTCTCATTTCTACTAGGATAAGAGGTAATGCATTAACAGCTAGCCAATAAAAATGTCTCACTGATGTTGCTTCAGACGTAAAGGGCCAGAAACTGCTGCCATTTTCCAAATTTCTGTTCTTACTACATACACACAGAAAGAGTTAAGTTTTCAGGTGACCGAAACACAGATGAACTACCATAATGACCTATTTTACAACATCTCAGCAACGAGTTCACAGCAAGAAACATTAGAGGAAATATCAACAGAGGGTTAAGAACTCTACCATGTTACTCAATAGTAGTGCAATCTTTGACCAGCCATTTAACCTCAATTGACTACATTTCCCTATTTGTATGATAAGATGATAAATCAGAGTATCTGCTGAGAAGTCTTTTTCAGACCTAAAATTATAAATTCATTTCCCCTTTTAAAATTCATAGTCACCAGAGCTCCATTTATGATAAGGGAGGTCTCACATCAAAACAACTAAATTGCAACTTCTATATTCTTTACTGGAGTTTTCCTAGAATAACCTACCATGTATGGAAGCATTACCAAAGGCAATAATATAAAGTAAAAAAATATTATCCATTGTATAACCACAGGAATTTATCAAAGCATTAGTTTTTTTTATTAGGATTGTGTGTCACATTTGAGTCTCTTAAATTCAGATAGATGGGATACAACACTCTCCAAAAATTACAATTTTGCTCTTAGTATCTTTAAATCTAGATCTGATTTTATGTTTCACTAGATAATTACAGTACAATAAATGAGGTTATAGAAAGAAATAAACTTTTTTTACTCCATTGGCTTTCAAAAGAAAGGTTCAGCTGTACAATGTGCCTTTATTAAATAAAAAACTAAATAAGAAAGGAAAATAATCCACTTAAAAGTAACTGAGAACAATTTGAAGTATGAAGGTACTAACAACATAAATTGCTTTCAAGACTAGGAGAGAAAATGAAGACTTCCTGTGAACATTAAAGCCATCAGGGACTGCAAGGCATATTGTATTGAGCCAAGAGCAAAGGAAAGACAGAATGCATTGGAAGAGCTGTTGGAAATTGTTCAAAAGGAATTGGAAGAGAATTTTGTGACTGCCCAAAAAAAATAAGGGGGTTGGAAAAATTCAATTAGAGTGCAGAAAGATTATTTCCTGAGCGCTTTGTTGGCATAAAAGAATATATCCAACAGAGACATAATGATCTAAAGAATACACTTCAAGCTGAGTTTCAACCCAAGTATATTAGGTCCATGCAGTTCTAGAAATAGATATGTCTAAATATTTTAGGAGGATGATATATAAAATGCCTTATATGTTTTCTGAACAGCATGGTCATCTGCAATCACATCCACTCCCACTGTGGATTTGTCCATTGTTCTGCTATAGTTTAAGCTGGTACACAATTCCAATAAAATAGCCTATGAATGAGTGAATGAAGTTTTATAGTACTGATAATTTTCCCAACAATCTCTCTCAGAGAAATCTATGGAAATAATGGCTCAAATACTTATAGAAAAACTGATATATGTAGTATGGGCTATGTACATTATCTAGGTAATCATTAGAATTTCTCAGATAAAAAATACTATCAAAGAGTTTTCTAAATAAGCCATTTAGGTGTCATAACTGAATTTCCAGCAAAACACCTTATTATGTATCACAAAATGATAAATACCTATTAAAATGATATATATATATATATAAACATGGTTCTTACTGATTTATATAAAAGCTATATGAGTTATTTTTAATCAATTATAACTTACATAATATGAGTCATTCACTCATATAAGCACTAGTAATTCTGTTATATCTATTCTTTTTTCAATTATTGATGTCCAGTTTCCATTTTTCTCTATCAAATCTGTTGTAGTCCAAGTACTAGAAAGTCCTTCCTTGAACTATATTTTCATGTTTGCATTTACCCATTCAAGATCTAAAGTAAATTATAACTTAAAGTTATATTAAATTCAACCTCAAATTTAATTCAACATATATATGTTTGGACATACTTAGATTTACTCATCTGTGCTTTCTTGTTTGTGTGCAGGTGAAATGCCCCATACCTCAAGATTTCAATCTTTACAGCCTTGACAATGCACAGCAATCAATCCTACCAGCTTGCACCTTCTCTAGAAATTAATCTGTGATTAATTCCCTCTGACTCAGAATTCTGTAGCCTTTGCACTATGTTTTGTATACAAATGGTTACGAAATAAATGAGAAATCTCTCTTAGGTATTACTACATATGTTTAAAGTGGTCGAAGATTATAGACAAATTAATAAAAATCTGGCATCTGAAGAAAAAGGATGAGGTAAACACTTAATGACTGCTGTGCTAACAAGTAAGGAAGGGTAGTTAAACAGTTATTTTTTTTGAGGCTTTCTAGGTAACAAACTCTTTTGAGATATTAATATTATTTTTTTCCTTTAATTTCCAAAATCATCCTATAAGATGAACATTAATATTTACTATTAATAACATATATTTAAAACAAATGGCAAAGCCAGAATTTAAATCATATCTGCCCCCATGTGCATTGTCGGGGGAAGGACATGCCTCTAACCCCCGCTAGGGAGAGGCAATGATATAAAATGTAACCAAAATGTTTATATCCTCACAATATCCTAAAATGAAAAAAAAAAAAAACAATACTTTTTTTTAACCAAAATACCACACTAACCCTAAAACAAAAATCTGTGTTGGGCATACCTCAAACTGTCCTATGCAACACTATACCGCATTAATATGTTTACAGTTGTAGCTTGGAAAATCATCTTAAGTGGACTGCACCCAAAACATATTTGAGACCAGAAATCACTACTTTTATATTTCTCCAGTGATTCTAGTGTAAACTAATTATTAATTGACATGTGTATACTTTGTGTGAAAATTGTTATAGTTGTCAAGAAATCTTGTTTTAATTGTTTCTCCTCCCATCACCTCAACATGACTCAAATATTTGACAGTTGCCCATCTAATGCCCTGCATGGTTTACTCGCCTGACTTTTTCGTATGCTAAATGAATCTACTCTCTAGCATAATATACACAATGGACAGGATTCTTTGCTGAGAGTTAGAGGAAGGATGTTTGACTCTCCTACATCCTGATACATCACATTCCTTATTTTATTACTACTTTTGACACCAATCAAGATGGTGATATTGGCGGGGCACGGTGGCTCACGCCTGTAATCCTAGCACTCTGGGAGGCCGAGGCGGGTGGATCACTCAAGGTCAGGAGTCCGAAACCAGCCTGAGCAAGAGTGAGACCCCCATCTCTACTAAAAATAGAAAGAAATTAATTGACCAACTAAAAAATATATATATATATAGAAAAAATTAGCCGGGCATGGTGGCACACGCCTGTAGTCCCAGCTACTCAGGAGGCTGAGGCAGGAGGATCACTTGAGCCCAGGAGTTTGAGGTTGCTGTGAGCTAGGCTGACAGCACGGCACTCTAGCCAGAGCAACAGAGTGAGACTCTGTCTCAAAAAAAAAAAAAAAAAAAAAAGATGGTGATATTATAGCAGCAACAAATTCTAATTTTTCTGTCTGACTTAACTATCTCTTTCTCACTGGGAGGTGATTGGCAAAACAATATGCAAATATCCATTGTAAGTGATAGTCCTTCCATGTCTGTGGAAATTCTAAAACTGATTCACACAAATAGACTGGTGGATTTTGTTTAGGATAGGGCCTAGATCTGCATATTATCTCATTTGCAAAGTCGTTATTAGTTGGGAACCTGTAATGTGGTCCCTACTGATTCCTGCTTCCTGGTATTCACGTGCATATGTAATACACTTCACTGGGTGGGTTTATTGACTCACATCTAACAGACTAGGGAAGAAGGATTAGAGGTCTCAGCCGATACTGAGTTATAAAATAATAGGGGCTTTCCTCTTTGATTGCTTTCTCTAGGGAAGCTAGCTGCCATATTTTAAGGGAGCCCTGTGTAGATGTCCACCAGAGGGAGCCTGAAAGAATACCTTCTGAAGACTTCAAATAACCTTATGAGAAAATACGAGACAGATCTTTCAGTCCCATTTGAGTCTTGAGATGACTGTACTTCTTCAGCTTGGCTGCTATCACATAAGAAAGTTTGAATCATGAGTACCCAGCAACCTGCACATAGATTTTTAACTATAGAAAATGTGAGATAATAAATATTTGCTAATATAAGCTGCTAAATATGGGAGTAATTTGTTACACAGCAATATGTAACTAATACATATGTTGGTTCCCAGATGAGGGATATTATTACCAGTACCATCTAAATATATGGAAATAATGTTGGAACAAGAAAATTGAAAGAGGCTGGATGATTTTGAATAACATGTTAGACAAAGCTGAAATTACCATAAGCAAATTGTTAGAAGACATCTGTACCTTAAGAGTACTCAAAGTGAAGCCTGAAAAGGAAGTGAAGAGTATATTGTTATATAGTGGCAGAAATTTAGCAACATTGCTGCCTATAGTTGTGAGGCAAGTAGAGAATATACCTAAGGAAGAGGGTGATCCAGCTAAGGATATTTCTAAGCAAAGCATTGGATATGCTACCTTGTTTTTACTAGCTAGTATAGTAAAATTCAAAAGGAGAGATATATTGAAAAACAATGTTAAACAAAAAAGCAAATATTTGATGGTTTTATGAACTCTCAGCTCTTCCAGATGACCAAGAACACTATTATAAAATTAAGAAATAGCTTTTAAGAAAACATAAAATCCTGTGAACTGCCAGAAAAACTTAATCAAGAGCTGAAGCCAAGGGTACTACTGTAAAACCATTTGTTAAAACCTCAGTATAGGTGGGATGTGGTGGCTCACATCTGTAATCCTAGCCCTCTGGGAGGCAGAGTGGGAGAATTGCTTGAGCTCAGCAGTTTGAGACCAACCTGAGTAAGAGCAAGACCCTATCTCTATTACAAAAAAAATAGAAAAAATTAGTTGGGTGTCATAATGGACCTGTAGTCCCAGCTACTTGGGAGGCTGAGGCAAGAAGATCACTTGAGCCCAGGAGTTTAAGGTTGCAGTGAGCTATGATGATACCACTGCCCTCTAACTAGGGTGACAGAGCAAGACTCTGTCTCCAAAAAAGAAAAAAAAAAAGACCTCAGTATATTCAGTCATATAAAAGCCCCTTAAAAATATTAAAGTTGTACCTCCAAGATCTTCTTAAACTGAACATCAGAAAGCGTAAAGACATTTTTCCCAGTCTTTCTCAACAGAATGCCCAAATAAAGAAGTGCTTCTCCACAAGAGATTCCTGGGTATAGCTTCTGTGTAATAAAAAGATCACCAAAAAGATTTACAGAAGACACACAAAATACCTTAAGAAGTTAAATATGCAGAAATATCATTGGTTGGACTAAGTATCATAGAGACCATACAGGATGAAGAGAGGACTCTGGACCCCATAATACTACTATGCAAATCCCTGCTTTGTGAGATTTCCCACAGCAGCCCCAACACCTAACCAAAATAGAAGCTCTAAGCCAGTTTCCTTTCCCTGCTCTCTCAAGTCAGTTTTGAATTATCTTTGGAAATCTACTTTATTCTCCCAGAAACACTCACTTCCATAAACTTTTTCAGCTCCTCTTGATATGTGTGTGTCATCATCTGTCTTGACATCAAAATCACATTTTGAGTAGGTAAATCAAAGGACATTCAAATTAGTACTTTAGTTTTCTAAACATGATTAAGTTAAAAAAAAAAATCTTCAGTTTTATACCTAAAATTTGTGAAAGCAGTAATAAAATTGCCAACCACACGAAAATTGAGTCGAATCTCAACTTACAACTATATTTTAGCCCCAGTATTGATTAAGGCCAGGAAGGTCATCAGTTGGTACATTTTAGCAACCTTAATATTGTGGATCTAACCTTTAAGGCCTCCTTACCCAGTATCAAAATTATTGACTCCAACCAATCAGCAACACACAAATATTTTGCCATTATAGATTTGTCTGGTATGTTCAATTCAGTGCCTATTTCAAAAGCCTTTCAGTCAGTTTGCCTTCATCTGCTAAGGAATTCAGTACACATACCTTTATCTGACTACTCACAGAGTACCTCAATAACCTTGCCATTGCACACAATCTTTGTACATAATAATTTAACTGCATACAATTTTCTCCAGGAGAATAGGTATGATATTTCATTGATGACATCCTCCACTGAGAATATTCATTTGACACACTCATTCAGGGCTTAAAAAAAAAAAAACTGACAAAGAAACTCACAAAAAGGGGACAAACCACTGCCCCATACATAATGCAAAGCCTCACCACCTCAGTTAAATTCCTCTTAATTATTTGGTAAGCTGAGCATTGCTCCATCCATGGCATTGCCAAGAAACATTGTCAGGGATGAACTATTGACTATTGACTCTCTCAGCACCCAAAACTTATTTTAGGCTCTTTCTGGTTTGGGAGGCAACTTATTCATTATTTACAAGTTGGCTTTAGCCAATTTAAAATGTTACTACAAATTGGCCCACTTTGAATGATTCCACTTCCCAAAAAAGGTTCTGGAATCTGTCCAAATTGCAATATGACAGGCATTCCACTAGGGCTCACAGTGACTGCACCTCTGAGGGGCTTTAGCAACATCCTTTCATGCTACCTGGAATCTCTGGACCATCCCAGATGGTTATAAGTTGCCCATGTGTTCTGAGGCAAGAAACTGCCCTTCTCAGCCTTGAGCTATACATCATTAAAGCAGTAATTTCTGACCATATAACTGGGCTGTCCTGGAAACAGAGTCTCACAGCCCTCACACTGTGATACTGTGTACCTTGCTGGCTCTTATATCTTGGGTCTTGGAAGCCCACAGACTCAGCACAACTACTGAGATTTTCTTGCTACAAGATGGAGTCAAAATTGCACCCTCTGGCATTTCCCACCTACAGGAGGGGGATCTACTCTGTCCTCAGGCCTTTGTCAGATACCAAGATGCAAGACGAGGTTGCCCCTCTTGCAGACCCATTGGTTACCTGGGAAGGCCCTTGGGATCAACTGAGTTAACAACCATGGAAGTTCATATAATTTATAGAAGGCATCATCACTGTCACACCCAAGGGAGCTCAGTGGGGAGTTACTGCTTTTTGTTCCTTTACCATCAGTCTCAATATCTGGATGAAATTTTAGAAGGGAGTACATTCTACTGTTTTAGTATGGCTATAACATAAACATCTGTGTTTATATCTGCTATTTTATTCCCTTATTGATAAAGAAATTCATGTATTATGTTTAATATTTCAAAAATATCTAAAATTAGCATATACCACTCTTCCTGATGCTATACCTTTTTAACTTATATGTTGAATTATTTTCAACTTGTTTATCTTTCCCTGAAAAAACATTGTACATTAGTTGCAATAAATATGGTTTGTTTTTATCTATAAATTCAGTGCAATCCCCATTAAAATACCAATGGTATTCTTCACAGAAATAGAAAAAAAATTCCTAAAATTTATATGGAGCCACAAAATGCTCAGGATAGACAAAGCCATCCTGAGCAAAAAGAACAAAATTTGAGGGATCATATTGCCTGAGTTCAAATTATACTACATAGCTACAGTAACCAAAACATCATTGTACTAGCATAAAAACAAATACGTAGATTGATGGAACAAAACAGAGAAACCAGAAATAAATCTACATATCTATAGTGAACCTATCTTTGACAAAAATTTGCCAACAACATACAGTGGGGAAAGGACAGTCTCTTCAATAAATGGTGCTAGGAAAACTGGTTTCCATAGGCAGAACAATGAAACTAGACCCTTATCTCTCACCATATACAAAAATCAAGTCAAAGTGGATTAAAGACTTAAATCTAAAACCTGATACTATGAAACTATTAAAACAAAACATAGTGGAAATGCTTCAGTACATTGGTCTGGGCTAAGACTTCCTGAGTAGTACCCCCAAAGCACAGGCAACCAAAGCAAAATTGGACAAATGGGACCACATCATGATAAAAAGCTTCTGTCAATAAAGGAAACAATTAACAAAGTGAAGAGACAGCCTACAGAATGGGAGAACATATTTGCAAAGTCAAACCACACATTTGACAAGGGATTAATAACTTGAATATATAAGGAGCATCAACAGCGCAATAGAAAAAATCAAATAATCTGATTAAAAAATGGGCAAAGCCTCTGAATAAACATTTCTCAAAAGAAAGAAGACATACGAATGGCCAACAGATATATGAAAAAAATGTTCAACATCATTAGAGCTGCATCAGAGAACTGAAAATTAAAACTACAATGAGATATCATCTCAGGCTCATTCCATTTGGCCTATGATACATGTCACCAGCATCCCCTGCCCATCACCATTATGCCATGTTTGCATGAATATTTTTCTAATCACACCTCCCCTCCATGAGATTCATCCTTTTCAACCTTCTTTGGCTTCAGTATACCATACAATGCCCCTGCCTACCCTCCTTCCCATACCCTCTGTTTGGGCTCTGACTCCTTGTACCAGGATGTTGCTACCTCCAGTGCCTTCATACTGGCATACACCTTACTCCATTTAAGCTCCATACCACAGTTTGAGCTGTAGTAGTAGGGAGTCAAGCTGAGAAATCTCTCTATAGCCCTCAATCTTTACCTGTGTAAAGTAGATGTTCTTGAAATTGTATCTCTGGCTAACTCCTAAATCTAATTTCAGAATATCTAGAACATCATCATTAACAGGTAAAAATTTAAATTTTTTTAAAAGACCAAAAAAAAAAAAGCTAAAAAAAGGTAAACTTTTAATATTATTTTGAAATTACTTTTTAAAATATGTCGTAACTTCTCAGTTTATGCATAGTCCCCAGGCATTGTTAATGCCCATGAATGCTAATTAACAATGAACTGCTTAGTATAATGTTTTTCTAGCAGGCAGCCTCAAAATGTCCCATTATCGTGATTAAATATTTATTGAACTTGAAGTGTGTCCTCAACACTGTAAAGAAGGTACAAGAAAAGTTTCTACTTCAAAGACAATTCTGGTGCTCAGAAGTGCATCAAGGCAAGATTATGTATGCAGAATTATTTTCCTCATATTCTATTATACTTTATTTTTTATTTATTTATGAATCTTCTACTTATTAAACAAACAAATACAAATCTAAAATAGTGTCTGCCTTTCTGGAGAGAACTTTTACAATAGCCACCAATTTTGTAAAATCTGCTCATATCCTTTGATATATGGAATTTCCTTTGTTACTTAAAATAGTTCAATCACTGTATGTACAATCTCTGAATAAAGGCTTTTCAACATCAGCACAATTAACATTTGAGTTGGATTATTTCTTGTGTGGAAGCTGTCCTGGCTTTACAGGATGTTCAGTAGCATGCCTGTCTTCTATCCACCAGATGTAATATAATCACCATCCACCTCACCCCCCAGAGTTGTACAAGCAAAAACGTCTCCAAACATTGCAAGAGGTCTCCTGGTAAGGCAAAAGGCCCAATACCCTCTGGGAACCACAGCTTTATATGCAAAAATGTAGAATGGTTTGGAAGATTATAGGACATCACATAGTATTTACATGAAGGGTATACTCTTTTATAGAAACCTGTGAATAACAGGAATCACAAATACAAATAATCCTATGGGACAGGCAGGTAGAGTGAGTAGAAATTGCCAGTGGACATTGTGTTATCACTGAGGAGCTTATGGCATATGCTCCACCTAGAAGGAGCTGTCCTAACATTGTTATTGCCAAGTACTACAAGACTCAAATACAGACTCAATATCACCAATTCTTCTTATCATTCAAGAAAACACATATATCTATAAATCTTTCTATTTTTAAAATATTTGGAAGTTTTTAAATACTATGCTAACCAAAATTTTTTTTTTTTAATTTTTAAATTCTTGCTTTTGTAAACTCTATTACACTAAGGATAAAATAAATACAAAACTCTACATAAAGTTTATAGAAATTACCTGAGCTATGTAAAATGTATATATATGTGTGTGTGTATACATGTGTGTGTGTACAAAGACTTGAAAAATACCAAAGTGCTTATCACATTTTCCAATGGATGGTTGTTATTTTTACAACAAGAGTCATAATTGCTAGTACATTTCTTATAGTGGTGGTGAAGCTTTCACGATGATTTTCCTGGAGAAAATATACAACTTTCAGTGCAGAAGATCTAGAGAACCTGGGGGTTTGGGAAGCAGAGATGTACCAGAGAGAGGAACACTTCAGTTTTCATAAAAGCCTAAACTTTATTGGCACCATGTGTCTTCTCTCATATAATTGAAAGTCAGGATATAGAGGAAATAAAAAGTGTCACCTACCTGAAGGAAACTTAACAGGATGGAACAGCAGACCAATGCTCATATTTCTATATGGCCAAATATAAGCTGGGGATATCATCCTACTCTGCGTTCCCTAGAGTTTGAGAGAAGAAAATGATTCTAAGGATAAAAACAGTACAACAAGAAAATTAGAGAACTGGCTCCATATTTCCTGTTCTTTATACAACCTTTACTTAATATGACACCAATCAGAGCCTTATCCACTTACACATTCTGCTTGTGCCAAAATTTTAACTTCCTGGGAAATGGAGCCATACTAGGGAGAGAGGAAAATCACCCAAAGGAGTTAATATTTGAGCATACAAATATTCATCTAGAAAATAGGCTACAATTAAAGACCCCAGGATCCTGGAGAAAATACTAGCTGCCGATACCTGCCCTGCTTTATGTGGGGGTTATTACCATCCTAAAGGAGCCAGCGTGATTCACAGTGTGGGTCCCTCCCTCATGAGGTGATGTAGACAGCAAAATACTGGAATGAAAATGAATTTTTCTTATTGGATGTACCAGGCAGGGGGTGTTTTAGGACCTAAACCCTCCATCCATTTTAATATGGAAATTTAACTCTTACTTTTTTGTTCTTTGTTGAATTAGTTATGTTTACATGTCAAGTCTTCTTTCTCTCTTCTGGAAAGAGAACTGTCAATAACATTCAGTTGATTTGGATTAGGAGTCTAATTGTTCATTGAAGTCTATTGTAGAGAATCAAAATGGATTTGCCAAAGAGGTCAAGAGGCGAGGCCTAAAGAAGGGAGGAAAAGCATTTCCCAACTTGAAGACGACATCTGAAGGTTTGAAACAACAGAAGTGAGGGAGAAGGGAGGACAGGCCTTGTCCGAAGACTCCTCAGCTGGCTACACTGCAAAGATGGGCGAGTCTCCTGGGGAAAAAAGCTAGTCTCAGTAAAACAAGACCAGAGAAGCCATATAAAAGATTTTCTTGTTCAATGATTGCAGAAAATTAGCAACCAAGTGCTGGACCAAAACTGACCCTTCTCAGGGGACAATAAACGTTTTAGTGGTAACTTTTATGGATAAGATGACAACTTGCCAGAACTACTTCGCCTCCATCTCATCTTAAGAAAAATCCCCAAAACTGTGCTGCAACCGTAAAGGAAGCCCCAGAATGCCTGAGATGAAGTTTTCAGTCAGTGTCCAGGATTATGGAGGTCGACTTTGCTTTATAATTTATAAAGACATGGAATATTTCTTACCTATTTGTGTGTTGATACTTATTCACCTACTAACTCTTCACATTTTTCTATACCTAAAACATTTTCTAGTATGTGCATGTATTATTTTGGGGGATCAAAAACAGTTCTAGGACCAAAATCCAAATGTACTAATTACATGTGTTACCCTGATTTCTTCAGTTTTAACTAACACAATATATTAGAGACTGGAATATTAGAATGGCAACATGTAGACAAAATTGAAGTTACTGGAGCCAATACCTACTTTCTCATTGATTCATGGCACTTTGCAGACCTACCAGAAAACAAAACAGTGGCTAATAAATCCTACTTGAAACACAGAAGGTTTGAAACAACAAAAACATCTATTTCTCATTTCGTAACATGCAGACTGTCTTACTTAATTGTGTTCTGCTCCATAGTTTTGACATGGGCATTATTTTTCTCTTGATATTAGTGTTAGTGGTTTATTCAGCAGGAAATTCCCTTTGAGGGACTTATCAAACACTACAGTTTTGAGAGGCTAACATTTCGCAAACGGGAAAAATCAGAGACATTTCATATGATAATGAAAAGCAAGAAGGAAATACACAACACCTTATTTATACAGTGGAAAAAAATGCTTTGATAGCAAACATTTCAGAGTTTATGATTTACATATGATCTTTAGAAAGCATTCAACTTCCTTCCTTTTTTTTTCCTTGTCTAATGAGGGCACCTGACGTCTATCTTGCTTTGGCCCCAAAATAAGACAAAGAATCCCTAACCATCTTCCAGGATTTTTACACCCACCTGATACTAAATAGATTTGAAATAATTCCCCATTCTTGAATTTCTTTACCTCTCCCACCCCAATTCCAATCCAAGATTAATTAAAATAGGCTTTATTATGAACTAGAATTCAACACATCTCAATGTATAAACTTTGTGATTAGCAGCAGAACATTGCACTTTTTGCTACAAAGACACACAGAGACATATGTTTATTTATGTATAGACAAGTACAGATAATTATGTATGTAGAATATATGTGTGTATAAAATACCAAAGGATCACTACTGATTATTTCTATTTCTGGATTGTTGATAATTTTCTGTACCATTCTTCTCATTTACATATATAGAAGGAAATATTCACCTATATTTATTAGACACTCTTGATAGAAAAAAGTATATAGGAACCATATTTGTCTTTGTTATCTTCATCCTGTCTACACACTTGTATTAAGAGCCAACTTTATGCCAATCCCCATTGCCCTGGAAAATATTAAGATAGGGAACTCTCTTTGACTGATTAACACTATGGTGTTCAAAGGTGGGAGCGATCACTAGGGAATTGGGGGGTGGGGGGTAAACTCAAGTCTGAGTGACGTGGGGGGCACTGTGGAGG
>CAUYRT010057269.1:0-41728 GCA_963574885.1 Lepilemur ruficaudatus
GATTTTTAAATGTAACGAGATAAGTCAACTTGAGTGGTAATATATTTTGGGAAACCAGCTCACTATAAATTGTGACTGTAAACATTATACTGTAAATGCTTTGTAGTTTTCCCCCAATAAAAAAAAAAAATTAAAAAAAAATTGCTGTTGCATCATATCACATCACATTAATGATAGATTGCATCAACGTAACATTAAAAGTAGATTGAAAAATGTTAATTATCCTTGGTCTTTTGTCTCTTAAAAGATAGCTGAGAACTAAATAAAAGAAAATATGACCAAACAAGGTATAAAAAGTAAAAATTAATAAAAAGTTATTAGAATCCAAGAGGATTATCAGGTTGTAGAAGATAGAGGATCCTGATTTGTACAGAATTTGTACATAGAGGCATTTCAATATCAAAGAAGATATTATAAAGGCACAAGTTATACAGAACATAATTTTGTGAGATATTCTAACAACAGCCAAGAATGCCTGACTCCAGCAAAATCTAGGATGAGGAGTAATAGGAGTTAGTCAGGTTTAAGAAAATGTCATCAGTCATAAATGAATAGTGTTTAAAAATACTCTTTTCTTGTTAGACGAGATGTATTTTGTGATAGCTATGCAAAGACATTTTAAGCCTTTAAATTACCTCTTATGGTGCATTTCTAGATTTTACAGCTCACTGATGACACAATAAAATTAGTAAGAACTCAATTAAGGGACAACTACATTTATCCAACGTGTAGTACAACTCTTATTTGAAGAAATATTTCTTCATGTTCAAAAGTCTTCAATTTTAAAAAGCTTAAAGTGAAAACAGGCCATGAATGAAACCTTTAACACCATCGCAGTTACTATAAGAAGGAACCTCAACTTGTGGTTTCAGCAAACTTTTTAGTCCAATTAAAAAAATAAGTACAGAATTTAGCTGGTACAGTCCAGAGAGTAATTAGCATATCAAAATTGTGCGTTTCACCACTCACCATGAATCTGTATACATCAAAAATCAACAAAATATTTAAAAAATTATTTAGTGAATTAAGAAATATGAGATCAAGTGTGAATGGGCAGAATTTGCTGCCTCTTCCTTTATTTTCCTTTATCTCTTTGGAAACCGAAATAACTATAAGATTACATTGTAAAATCAAACTGACCTGAATTAGAAATATCAATCTACATCAAGCTTTATTAATAATTTGAAGGATACAAGCAAACACAAGGTGACAGGTAAACAAGAAGTCCAGGACCACCAACATAGTTCCCCAGGTCCCATCTTGCTGCATTAGGATTTCCTATAACCCAGATTAACATGTAGTCTCTAAGTAATGTAAGTAGCTCCATCACTTATACAAAAGAAAGTTGTTTCAATTATGAAACATCTCTGGTTTATACTCAGTCACGTAGCCTACCTGGCTCTTCACAGAGATGCATGCCCCTTAAATTCATAGTTCCCAGGTTTGTTTACCATAGCAATCCTAAACTAACAGGTATATTTTTTCAAAAGCATTCTATAGATAAGGACACTCCCACTTACAAATGTCAATAGTTTGTTTCCCAGTAGGATGTTTACAAGATTTAGCCAAGTTGCTTTCCTTCCTTTCTTCTTAAGATAAACTCCTTTACGCTTCCATACATACTCCTGTTCTTCAAAGGGAAAGAATGGCTTCCATACAAAAACTTCCTCGTAACTAATTCCCTCTTAATGGTTCATTCCTACTTATCCTTAAAGATTAGCTTAATGTACCTTTTCCATGCTGCTCTTTCTTGACCTGCACTACTCCTGTGGAAAAATGCTGTTTTCTGTACCATTACAGTACACTGTGTGTGCACATGACAAAGATACTTTGCTTGACCAAATTTTAGTCAGGCTTCTGAAACTTTCTCCTAGACCCAATTTTGCATCCCTCTATAAAATCCAATTTTAGCAAGAATCCTGCTAAGTCAGTTTAGCAAGAACCCTCCATCCTCCGTATCTCATTGCCCTTCATATTTCCCAGGTGAGAGTTCAGCATGGACAAGTAGGAATTAATAGACAAGAAGTAGTGTGGGAGTCAGTGGATAAGAAATTACTAAAAAGAAACATCAGGGGTAAGGTTTAACCCTGTTGGCTAAATTGGACTGACAGGATTATTGTTGAAGACAGGCCAGGGTGATCCGACATCACCTGAAGGGTAGTGGAAGATGAAAAACCTGATCAGATATTTAAGATGATTAGATATCAAAGGTGAGGGGTTCTTCTAAATTGACTTAGCAGGCTTCTTGCTAAATCTGGATTTTACAAGGAAGTGCACAGGCGGACCTAGGAGAAAGTTCAGGAACCTGACTAAAGTTGGGACAAGCAAAGAATTTTTGTTATATGTTATTTATAGTGAACATAATTGTTAATTTCCTCCTCTATGGGATGTTTTAAGGCAGGGATCATGTTATTAACTATAGCACCTAGCACCATTTTTTGTATGAAATAGATACTTAATAAATTTTTGGTTAAATTCATACATGAATGGGGCTCATACTCTGTGGCTGTGAATGTTTATGATAGATCCAATAATTGAATAGTGATGAAATAAAATAATATTTTTCAGGATTGTCACAGGCCAAAGAAGATTATCAAACAGTTGTGATTCCAATAATATTTCTGAGGTCTTTGTGTTCATATGGAATTGATAAATTGTTGAATTTATTGCTGTTGGAGAATAATCTTTACAAGGAACATTGTTTCTTCTTGCTTCTCAAAGTTTGGCATATTAGAAGTTAATCCAGAATTTAATATATGCTGATTCTGAGTTCTGCTCATTATAGTTTATAACCTATTCTTACTTTGCCTATATGCAATCTAAAAATGAGTTGACATCATGCTTTTAATTATAGTAAATTAAGTTGTTTCATAATTTCTACAGTATGATGCCTGTAATATTAATCAGACCAAATCATCACATTACATAAAGTTAATCATTAAAATGATGATCATTATTGCATGCTACAGCATGCTATTTTTATTTCACTCAGCATCAACTACATATCTTTCCTGAAAATGGAGGTGAAAATCAAAGCTAAGAAGAATTTTTTTTTTCACTTTCTTCACACTGTGTGAAAAGAAGGTGACAATATGGTTTACTGAATCTAAAAAATGGAACCTTATAGATGGTTGGTTGTAAGAACAAGATAAGGATGAGAGATAAGGATGAGAGAGGTTATCATTTTTGTTTTATGTACCAGTTGTCTTTCATATGAACAGGCTCCATCAAACAAATAAATATACATGTTTGCCATGAACAGAAGTGTTCATAGACCAGACTCACAGAGTTGCTGATTATTAATGATCATTGACAAACATTAGGTATTAAAAGGCACTAACATTGACATCTGTGAATTACTTACAACAGAAGGGTGGATAATTTGAACAGTAAAATATTAAGACCCACTGCATGTGATTTGATCATTGATCAATCTGAGTCATCATTTTCTGATGGCAGTACAACTGACAACTGAGGAGGAACACCATTTGCTTTTTTATTTCAACCTCACAGCATAAAATGTTCTGGTCAGGTTGCATTTCTTCTACATGTGCTGTGTTACTTGCACTGGGATGGGTGTTTAGTAGCCATTCACTCAATATACTACTGTTGGCTGTTCCTTCCTTAATTTGAATGTCTTTTGGGTTTTCATCTTAATTTGTCATTCCTCCTAGTAAATGAAACTTTATTCAGGGTTTACTGTATGCCATTCATTTTGACAGACACACCTATTTTGATGCCCCTCCAGGTGGCCCATGGGCTGACCTATATTCTGATTTGCTGGGCATCTGACTGACTGTGCATATGCTCATACTTATCAATTGTTAATTTTTGAATATTACTCTTGGACAATGGGGATAAAATGATAAAATATTTTTTTCTGTACTTAAAGAGTATTGTTTGTGAAGGAGTTTACATTTGACAAAAAAACTTACTTAAATTCTATTGTAGTTTTCCACGTTTATATCTTAAGATAATGTTTTCTATGTCTGTATTATCCACCTTGTGAAGTAGTACTTTATTTGTTCTAAACTTACCCTTTCTCTGGATTCAAGGTGTCTCCATTAATTCATTTACAATACTGGGTTCATCTTTCCATCATTTGGTTCCTGTATTTCATGGCTTTATAGTACCTTTAAACGTGGTTAGACTGGGAAGCTCAAATCTTCTCTTCCCATGAGGGCATCTTTATCTACCCAACTCCTTGACCTTCGACTATGTCCTTTCCTATTCTACTTTATCTTGTTTGAGGTTCAGTAACTAGCAACTGGAATCATAGAGTCTCATTCTTTCAAGAATTCTTTTAGGAATTCTTTCCAAGAATTGGTATTCTTGGACATAATGAAGACCACATAGGATTTAGTTTGGGCCAGATCAGAATTTTAGCTAAGCTTTGTCATTACTTAATGTATCTTTGGTTTATCTGAGCTTTAGTTTCTCTCCTGTAGGAAAAAAATAATATTTCTTCACACTGAGTTTTTTTGTGAGGCCAGCAAGCAACAATGTGCCAAAGTTTGTGATGATGCCCAGTGTTGTGTTGGCTTTTTGCACCACAACAGGGAGACAAAGTTCATCTAAAGCTCAATACTTTTTTTTGTAGTAACTAATATATAGGTATCATAACATATTTGCTGTGTGATGATGAAATAAATTACATGTAAAGCACTTAAAAGAATATCAGTTACAAATATTTATTTTTATTATTTGGCTAGTTAGATTTATTAAATAGTGAGAGCAAAACCATATGTTGTTCACAAATAGTTTATTTCACCTGATGTATAATGTCACTGTTTTAATTTAGTATCTTTAAGATGGGAGCACCCTTCAGTGATTGGGAGAGATGCAAGATGGAAATAAAGATTTTATTACTTGGAGTTCCTGGGAGAGGGTACACAGCACACTCAGAGACAACAGACATAGAAGTCAGGGAGTACATGGAGAGAGAGAGAGAGAGAGAGAGAGAGAGAGAGAGAAAGAGAAAGGGACCCCGTGGTCAATGCCTTTATTAGGCCCAGGTCGTTATCCAAACAGGGTTCTCGTGAGGACTTTTAATTGGTGGGTTTAAAGCAAGCAGGCCTGAGTTCTAGGAGGTCACGCAGTGACTGAGAGGTGGTCACTGGGGCATATCTGCACAGTCCATGCTGAGTGTGATGGTCATGGGGCTAGCCAAGCAGGCCACATTCAGCTGCCCTACAGGGAAGTCATCATCAGGAAGCAGGTGTATAAGGCAAATATTTGGATTAACCACATTAAGGAATGGGGGGGAGGTAGAGCTGGAAACTGTGGCAAGAGTGACTGAGCTCTGCTTCTGATACGAGAAAGTCCAACATATTTAAAAATGGATGCCTGAGTTAGCAAAAACTTATAAACATCCACTACATTCCCTTACTCTGTATTCTCATTGTCCTAGTATTTCTCTATATACCAAGATAAATCTTATCCTGGTCTTAGTTTCTCTTTTCCTGGTATAACATTAATACTTTCCAGCAAATATATATATTCAATGATATTCCTATCTTTCTATGAAATATTTTCCCTCTCTTATATTAAATGGAAAATCAGCTATTTGATAGCAAAGTAGCAGAAAGTGATGTGATTTATGTCTGCTGCCTAATAGTCTAATCCCACATCTATCAGAGAATAAGGGACATCTCTAAAGTTTCAAAACCAAAAAGGCATAATAATCTCTGTGGGGGCCAGTGTTCATACTGCCCAAATTCTGTGCACTGGCAGACAGCTGGCAGGAATGCTAAATATTTGAAGATATGTTATCAAACCTGGTACACATAGAAAATTATGATGTGAGCTGAGCATATATTAAATTCAATTTATGTTCATAACTACACCTGGTCTTAAGGTCCTCAAAAATCAAAACTGTGGTAAGAATATTATTAATAAAACATGCTTAGGCACTAAATCATTGATAATCTTCATTTTAAATTCTTAGAAGTTTTTGATTTGTTAGTAATGTATAATTTTTGTTTCCAATTGTAATGCCAAATTTGCCAAACAGCATAGGAGATTATCTATGTATAATGACAGATACTACCTAAGTATTAATAGACAAGGAAGGTAGAGTGAGACCAAACAGATTTAAAGTCAGTCTGTGAGACCTACTACCAATATGTGCAGCATAGTTCAGTGTTTTATTTTTGCCCTCCACAGAAAATATTACTGTTATATATACACTGTGTATTGATTTATTATTACTATAAATATTTGGTGTTATTATTCAATCAAGCATGGCATTATCATTAAAATTTAGCATCACTTCACATTTTTGAAACACAATAAACTGGTTTATATTGATGAGTTATAAGGTGCTACATTACGTAAATGTGACAAAAGTGATACAGAAAACATATCTTACATGCTGGAACCATATTTATTTTGTAATGTCAATTATTCAAGGAATATTTTGTCTTCCAGAAATCATATATTTTTATTTTGTAGAAACTTCAAGAGGAGTCTAAGATTGTCTTTGGCATTCCTTTTTTGGGGCTTTGTTATTGGGCCACCTTTCTCTTGAAACCACCATCCAATTGCTAAGTGTCATTAAATGGTTGAAGAATGATGAAGAGAAAAAAAGTGAATTCAGAGAATAGCATTTATGAATAAATAGCATTTATTTTCGTATGCATTTATTTTCAATAGCATTTATTTTCTTCTATATGTTAAGTTCTGCTTTAGGCATTTTACATTTCTGAATTGTTTTAAATAACACCACATACCAATGAATTAGGTGGTGTTATCCCCGTTTCCACATAAGAAACGTATCCCAAATAAGCAGTAGAAGCAGGTTTTAAACCTAGCTCAATTCCACTCACTTCTAATCTCCCTGTCTGAACAGTGAACAATTTTATATCTACAGTTTTGTATACTTATGACCCATAATATCCCACCTATTTTTTATGTCACTAATGTGTTAATTTTTATATAAAAGGGAAATATTATGTAATAATTATTTATGTGGTTTCCATTTTGAAGTCTTTAAGGACAATATTCAAAAAATATTCTAAATAAGACATAGGCTGAATAACTTCTGCTAATATAGGTTATAGACCAGTATTTCCCAGTCATTTATTTTATTCTTACCCCCTTTGGGAGTCTTTTTTGATATTTTTTTTCTAATTACCCCCCGTAACTATAGATATACTGTACGTTTCTTTCTGTATTGTAGCTCTTTGCAGGGGCACAAACCATTATGATATCAGAGAATTTTTTTTCCACCAAGAATTAATGTTCGCTCCCTGGGAGCAGTATTATTGTCATTGAAAGTGAAAGACAAAATTCTGAGCCAGTCAGCTATAGTTTAGTAAGATAGTGATTAACAAAGTGTCACCCTGGTCTAGCAGCATAGCATTACTTTAGGAATTTTCTAGACATGCGAATCCTGAGGCCCCACCCAAACCTACAGAATTGGAAACCCTGGGGTGACCCCATGCAGTTTGTTATAAGGAATCCTCCAGGTGACTCTGCTGCATGCCAAACTAGGAACCACGCAGATTGCTCAAAGATGGGGCCGTGGCTTGATTACGACTTTGAGTGCATTATTTTATGTCTCAGTTTTTCCATCTTGACACAGCCCAGATAACTCTTGGTTTGAAATCTCACTCTCACAATCTTGGCAGGAACCACTCGTCAGGAGTCCCACCAAGAATCCACCAGCCTTTCACAGGGAAAGGAAAGAGTAAGACTGGACATTCCTAACCTCTCCAGGAGAAAATTTTTACATTTTTTAAAAAAGAACACTCAACATACTATTTCAGATGACATTGACAAAGGCCTGGATTTCCCCAAAAACAATGAGTGGAAAAATAAGCAAATAAGTATTTATTAACATTCTGTCTTGATGGGCAATCCACTATGCATATGAAAACAAACAAAACCAGGGTACCATGATTCTGTGGCAGAATAAATTTTGTAAGAGATGGGGAAAAACTGGGAATTTGTCAGGAGGAGCATGCTTGTTTCACTTTCTCCAAATTTTCATTTATAGTATTTGCTTCTGTGTTTTTATAATAGGAAGAATAAATGTTTTTTTTCTTTCTTAGTTCCACAGAGTTTCTCTAGTCTTTTTTTCTCCTACCTACCATTCTAATCATGTACTCGCACAGATTGGCTCACCCACTTTATTGACTTTTTTCCAGCTTAGATATATGCAGCCTGGTAATAAACAGAAGTATTTATTTTAATATGTGGCATGATTAGAAAGAGAGCTTGATCTGCAGAAATGAAAGCATAAGGAGAATAGGCTTCTATACTTAGAAACCTCGCAAACCACCAACTGTAGTGCATGCAATACCTAAAACTTAAGAAATATCTTATGATGCCGTGATCTATAAACTTCCACGTTACAACTCCAATCCAAGGCTCTCCTGAGTCAGTGATTTACAGAATGTAAATAGCTGATAACTGAAACTCATCTTTGATCAAAGAAAAAGCTTCGTATTGATTTAAACATCATAAGATGTAGCATGTATGTATATTTGAATTAAAAATCAGATATTTTATGGAATAAGAAACATTTTCAAGTTTTTTCTCTGTTCTGTTTTGTTTTAGATGGAACTTGCTAAGGAAGAAAAGTGTGAATTTTTGCCTTTCCTATCTCCACGGAAGGTTAGAGTAAAAGGTGGGAGAATTGTTGCTATGCAATTTGTTCGGACAGAACAAGATGAAACTGGAAACTGGATTGAAGATGAAGATCAGATAGTCCATCTGAAAGCCGATGTGGTCATCAGTGCCTTTGGCTCAGTTCTGAGTGATCCTAAAGGTAGAGTGCTCGGGAGCTGAAATGTGTTATGCAATTGTCTGTTATTTTAGTGCCATATAGTTTCCAGCTTTCAGGGAATTGTTTTTCACTTTAACATTCATTTTCCTCTTCTAGTACGAAGTACAAGCAATCGTGATTCAAAAGGCTTAGAACTGGTATTTAATGCTTATACAGAATTATTTTTAAAGTGGTAAGAATTGAAAAGAATGTTAATCTTTCATTTAAGCTGATAACCAAAATACATATTCTACTTTATAATAATATTACCTTGTTTACTATGTAAGAATGCCTTTTTTCTTCAGTGAGAATAAAACAAGAAAATGTGGCAGAGAAGTTGGAAGATCCAGTCTTCAATGATTCAGACAAATTAAGATCTAATGAATAGCCAAAAATAGAATTCATGTTTAGTGCTATCCTCATGCCAGACCATCACTACAAACATGAAAATTATCAAAATACAAAGTTAGATCTCCTGGATGACATAAATGGACAGGCTAAGGAAGAACAAAATGCTTAAAAAAATATAATGGGAGAAACAAATATTTTATATAGTATTTCAACTAAATTGTAAGTCAATTAAAATTACTTTGTATTATACTTTTCCCACATAGTGTGTTTTAGTGGGTCATTGTAAATGAAAGCTTAAGTAGCTAGGTACCTTCATTCTGCAAATTTTTTACCTTTTAATTCACACTGCTGATATGATGACTCTTTTATTTACTGAAGAGAAAATAAAAGATGTTTTTCTAGGTCAGAGATTCACTAAGAACAACAGTAACAAAAAATCTAAACCTGACGATTTCTCTTTATTACTTCCTGCTATATCTGTGCTAAATCACATTTTGTATCTGAAACAAGAAGAGATATATACATGCAAGTGTACATTTTTATGCAGCATGTAAGTAAAAAATTCAACTAGTTGTCAGGATATTTTATCTGCAGGACATCAAACATCCTCATATTTGGAAACATCCAGATGTTTAATGTCACTAAGTAAATGTTTTTAAATTGCTGGATCAAGGCCTGAATTTGTCACTTTTTATTTAGATGTTTATGTGATATATAGACACAGTCACAGTGTGGCTTGTTTATACATTAACTGGATTCGGGAAGAACATTGTGTCGATTGTATTCTATTATCTAAAAAAATCATACTGCTCTTACTACTCCACACATCACCAAAAATTAAGTAAACTGTTGAATCATGTTTAACTAGTAATTCTGTTGATGATTCACCTACCAAAAAAATAATTTAGCTTACTTATCTACATTTATGTTCCACAACTGAGAATCCTAATAGTAAGAAAAATGCATCTCTTCCCAAACAAACCTAAGTAGATGTGAGTTAGAATGTCATAGAAAACAGATTTTTCAGTCTCAGTTGCAATTTTCATAAGCTTATGCCAGTGTGTGTGTGTGTGTATGTGTATTTGTGTATATATATTTGAAAAGTAAGAGATTTAACTTAGTATTTGAAATATGAAGTAGAAGAAAATGTGATCTATTTGAGATTATTTGACAATATCATTCCAGAATTTATTTGTGTATTTTATTCCAGAATTTACTTGTGTATGTTTCTTCCAGGATTCACATGTACTAACTCATACATTTAGAGAGAAGTCAGGGAAAAATTATTCTTCACTATGCTTTTTTATTCCTGATTTGGAATAATAAACTACCTGGAGAAATCATCTTTAAGTAGAATTACCAGCTTTGCTGGGGCTCTTCAAAATTTAGTAAGAAATTACTTTGCAAATGAGAGGGGAGCTGGAATAGCTGGGATATGAGTAGTGTTCATTCCTCCACTCCATCAGATGTTTTCAGCATTATATTTTGGATGGAAAACATTAAAGAAAGGGGTGGAGGAAGCAGTATGTTTTAGAAGTTGATCAAGATCTTAACCAAATGGCATTTAAAATTTTAAAATAATAATTTCAAAGTCAGAAAACTTTCACGTGCACACACATATCTAAGGTATGGTAAAAACCAGTTTACTGGAAGCAAGTTGTCCATTTGGGTAAGAAGAGAAGATATGCATGTTGTCCCTCTTCTGCCCTAACTCTTGTTCCATCCTAATACCTATGTGATGTCATTTCTGTGATACCTAATGATTATGACACACGTGATACTTTAAATATATTTATCTCAGCCTCTCTCTTAAAATGTTAACCTCCCTTTACACCCTTCCTCTTCTCCCTTTTCCAGCCTCACTTCACATAGGCTCTAATGAACTGCATGTCAAATGCAGTGTCATCTTTTCAGGCCTTATTGTATTTTCTGCATTCGCAAATGTTAAATATTTTTTTGTTTGAAATACTCTCCTCCAAGTCACTTAACCTTTCTGAGGCTCAGCTTCTTCATCTATAAGAAAACCAAATAAACAAAAACAAGCATAATAATACCTTCTCTCCCTACCTCTCAGGACTGTTGTCAGTATTAAAATGAAATAATGTGGAAGTGCTTTGGAAACAAAACTAAAACATGTTGTTGTTGTTTATGACACTCTATTTCTTTGCTTTTTCTTTTAACTATTTCTTTCCAAGCTTGTCACTGACTTTCTTCTATAGCTTTTTATTTTATAGTGCTTTTCCAAGTTCAGACTTTGACCACTTTCTCTTCTTAATGTGTGTATTCCTTTGTGAACTGATTGTCTCATTCACTCGTTCATACATGCATTCATTCCTCAAAGAATACAAACGAACTTCTGCTGTGTGCCACGTAGTGGCTATACTTGGAGTAGGCACTGTTTTCTGTCTGTGTAAAAATGACTCTAAAATATAGTTCTCCACTCCTTATGTCTCAGAAGACCTCCTTTCATCCCATATTTATGTTGATGCATGTGACAAATATTTACCAAGTATGTAGCGAGTACCTGATGCCAAATTGTATTCTGGAAACAAAGATGAACAAGTCATTACTTGAACTTTAAAATCTCACAGACTGCAGGGGGTGGAGGCAGACCTATCAACAATTAATTGTATTACAAAATGAAAAATATATTAAGAGATATACACATGAAATAAAAACAAAATCACATTATCAGATTTTCTTAAAGCAGATTTGTTCTCAACCTCACTATTATCGTAAACGGTACTATAGTCCTCCCCATAGCCAAAGTTCAAAATGTTATTCCAGATTCAAATTTCTAAGTTCAGTCTTTCTTTTCATTACATTGACCAGTGTCACCTTATAATATAGGATAAACTCCCACCCAGCACTTTGGAACTTAAGCAAATGACTGTCTCTATCTCTATCTCTAATCAAATTTTATTTTCCACTGTTTTCTATTGAATTATTCCTCCCAGTATCCAGTACAGGATGGATCCCCTAATGGTAACTCAGGAAATCTTCAGTGGATGCATTAGATAAATGTATGCTGAAGAGTTAAAGGAATAAAGTAAACTGGACAGAGTACATATAAAGTACAGTGATAATTTGTACTCTCAGCAGTCTCTGGTTACAATAATATTTTCAATGAAAATACTTTTAGAGTCTCAATTATTTCAATAATATGAATTTGAAAAGGTAACCTAAATCGGAAAATTGAAAGGAGATTAAAATTTACTGTCACCTTTTTTCTCTGATATGATATTTTGCGTGACTTTTGCAAGTCCCTCGAGGTTTTGCATTTTACAATGAAGAATATAAAATAATTTTATTTAGTATTATATACCCCATATATGTGTAATAAATATTTCCTGTCATAAAAATACATGCTTCAACAGCTTATGGAAAAAATAGATATGTCAAATTAATAAAACAAGTTTAGATAATATTATTGGATTGTATTAATATTAGCTCATTTTTAATATTTCATTGCTACTAATGCTAATTAGTAGTCATCATTATTTTGCATAATTCTGTTTTATTTCAATCTTTTTATGGATTGTAGCAGGGATTGGGAAATAGGAACAAAAGACTACATATTCCACATCCCTGTGCATGGAACGTATGTGCTTCTGAGCACAATTTAATCAGATCCTTCATTAGCTACTGTTCCAAGTTCTAAAAGCAGTGGGGTCCAGTTTCTAATTCAGTTGAGATAATCTTAGCCTTACTTAATATCCTTCTTATGAAAAACTCAACGTAGTTCCACATTTTTTTTTTTTTTTTTTGAGACAGAGTCTCACTCTGTTGCCTGGGCTGTAGAGTGCTGTCACATCAACCTAGCTCACAGCAGCCTCAAACTCCTGGGCTCAAGCAATCCTTCTGCCTCAGTCTCCCGAGTAGCTGGGACTACAGGCATGCGCACCATGCCCGGCTAATTTTTTACATATATTTTTAGTTGTCCAATTAATTTCTTTCTATTTATAGTAGAGACGGGGTCTCGCTCTTGCTCATGCTGGTCTTGAACTCCTGACCTTGAGCGATCCGCCCTCCTCGGCCTCCCAGAGTGCTAGGATTACAGGCGTGAGCCACCGCGCCCGGCCAACGTAGTTCCACATTTTAAAAATTCTCCTCCATTCCCTCTAAATATGTAAGATTCCAAATCATTTTAAATTGGGATTTTATTGTTCTAGGTTAATTATAAAGGATATCAGGAAATAGCAAAACTACCTTTAACTAGAGTTTCTACTCCACAGATATTCCCCATTAATTAGGAATTTCTAAACATTTATTTATTTAAAAAGCATATATTTAGTAATATAGGAAGTCTTCCCTTTTGCTAAACACTCATGCCAGTGTTTATCACGTTGAATTTTGTCTCTTTTTGTTTGTTTGTACAATGTCAAGTTTAAGAGATTTCTTGCTTGTTTTATAGTTTATTCTCCCTCCTCTTTCTGCCTGGAACCAAACTACCAGTGGTGAAGTGTGCATGTATTTTCTGTTAGTTTTGAATCGATGAAGAGAATTCTTTACCGTTTTCACCAACCTCACAGCTTCATTTTTCCAGCTGAGGCAGTGAGGTTGGCCTGGTCCTCACATTCATAGCAGATCTGATGGTATAATTTTATGGTTCTTTGAATATGCTTTCAGAAAACTGAGTGAATGCACTGTAGCTCATTCTGTTGTCCCATGCCTCTTCCATATACTACACTACAATCATCTTCTCATTCTTTTGAAATGTCCACGTTGAAAAGATCTATGACCTTCAATTTTCCAGAACCTATTATAATTTATCTTCAAATTAAACTGTAAACCCCAAGAAGGCAAAGATTGTACCTTTATAGCAACACTTATTAATGTGCCCATAATTGATGCAGAAAGATATTTCTACATTTTACTTGATTCATGTTAGGATAGTAATTTTATTACAACTAGCTATTTTTTTTCCTACCATGGGATTGGTTTGGTTTATTTTTCATAGAAAATGTAAAAGTTAGAAAAATAATTCTATTATTTTATTACTATCGATTTTTCTCCTGTTTTGGTATAAATTATCCCATTCTTTATAATCCATTAAATATTATACTAATTAAAGCCTGTCTGGTGTATCAGCTCAGAGCAGGAGCTCTGGAGCCAGGCTGCCCTGCTAGAAACCTGGCTCTGTTCCTTCCTACCTTTATCGTCTTAATGAATTGCTCGGTCTCCTTGTACTTCGTAGTTCTCATCATTTAAGGGAGATGATTGTAGTTTCTACCTCCTGGAGTTGTTTTAAGAAGAAATGAATTAATAATATGTGTAAAGCATTTAGATATAGGCCTAGCACATAGTAAGCATCTCTCAAGTTACATACGTTATTACTATTGTGTAACAAAACCATATTTTAGTAATTAAATTGAGTTATATTACACTATTACGCTATCAATGTTGTCTAGGAATAAATGCATTTGAAATCAAGACATCATCAGGGGCCTTGGCGGCTCTGTCAACATGTCTCTGTGAATAAATGAAGCAAATGCTCTTACATTTATAATTTTTAGATAAGAAAATGTTTAATATATTCAGTAATTTTTATTTACAGAAATAGATTGAAGAGTTTGTAACTGCATTATGTATTTTTTAAAATATTATCAATTCTGATGTTTTCCACTGAAAAGAATTTTTCAACTAAATTTTTAGTTGTTAGCAGTCTTCATTTTGAGTTTCTACAAACCAAGTAAAATATTTTTAAATGACTTAGGTTTTTCCTCTTAACAGTAGTGAAATTGGACCAACTTTTCATTTGTGTAAGATGATCGTTCATTTTTATTTTAAGAAGAAAATAAAGAAGCACTTTTGATGATATCAAGTTTGAGTTTTTAAACACCTGAAAATTATGAGATGCTATAACTAAGATTAAAAACCTACATTTTGGGAAGGAAGACGATGAGGTGAATGGTGCTGCTAAGACTGACTCAGCACAGTGGTACACAGCCCTGCTAAGGAGAGCAATGACAGGTGCCTGAGCTCTCTGGCACAGCCAGAGAAGGCATGACCCTTCTTTTAGGAAAGGAGTTTATACACTTCACCCAGTGCCTACATTTTCTTTCTGCTCACTTACTAGAAAGGAAAAATAACAAGGAAACACAAAACCCAGTTCTTTCTGAATCTTTAATGCAACTCTCAGAAATCAACTCCCTTGATAACATTGATTGCAATTAGTTCCAAAAGGGAGCATTTTTGGGAAAAAAGAGAAAGGTTTTAAAATCACTCATCAGTTTCTCTTATTAGAAGGCCCTCAGAAAAGTTTTTGAAATCCTCATGGGGTAAAGCAAACATTCTGTCAATACCAACTTCAAGTATAGCTTTGATTCACTTGCCCCCATACTGAGAAAAGGTGCAGACCATGGGTTAATTTGCCTTGTTCTGGCCTAACTCAGAACTAGAGATTGCCAGTTAGGCAAGAAATGATGTGTTAAGGACCCTGACAATGCAGAGATTCAGAGAATTTTCAAATGTGCCCACTTTGTTTTCTCAATTATATAAGTGTTAGAGAAACATGTGAAAAATGTTTTAATGTTGGCACTAGTTGAGTTAGATATTCAATAATAGTTACCTGTGCTTTGAAAGACCTGGAACCAATATATTTGATTTGTTTTACTCCTTATTAAAATGTTCATTATTTGTTAAGTCATAATAAATTTGAGAACACTAAAACATTTTAATAACCCTCAATTTTTTTTGTTACCAGCATGTTCTGTTTTTCAAACAATAAAACATCTCTTGCAGAAACTACTGGTGGCACTAAGAGATTCAACAAAATTGTCCTTGCACCATTGTTCACTTTTTGTGGCCTTCAGCTTACATGCTTCTTCTTTCTTACCAAAAATAAAGGGGAGGGGCAAGGAATGAAGTACTAAGTTGAGAAACTCCCATAATTGGTCAAATTTTTACTGTCATTTGCATTTTTTATAAAGATAAATATTTGCAATAAAGTTTCAAAGAATAGATTAAGGAATAATACACTTTATTGCTAGATAGCACACTTTTTTGGATGATGGCAAAACATTAGGGGAAGCAATTATGATTATGATTAATATAACATTATGATTAATATAATTAAGAATGGATGAGATAGGATTGAGAACTAAAGTGATCAGTATAACATACTGGACATGTTATGATACAATAATTTGCATTGGGATTTCCTATATTTCTAAATGTGCTACAAGGGATCTAAGAGATCATATATTCTTATTTCAGAGGTTTATTTGTTTCATAATTTTTGATGACCTGTTGTTGCAGGCTCTGAGCTAGGTTCCAGGGATAAAGTGGTAAAAAGAGAAATGCAAACTTTGCTTCCGGAAATGCACAGTTTAACAGAGGAGACTCACAGTAAATTGTGCTGGAAGAAGTTTAGAGTCCTGGGGAAGCACAGAAGAGAATGTGAGCGTTCAGAGAAGCTTCCTAGAGGAAGTGGGTTGTAAGTTGAAGTCTGAGTGATGTGTAGGAGTTTCCAGGTGGAACGGGGGTGGAAGGGAGGGAAGCCACAGGGAGATTATGCAATTTGCTCAACACCACACTGTTAGATTAAGTAGTCATTTTACAGTCATTTTAAAAAGCTGTAAAAAAATATGTCTTTAGAAAGTTGTCATCAGCCTACTTTATTCATACATGTTCTCATCTTCATAAATGAAGGTCTGAATTTTCCATTTTTATTTCTAAAATAGAACATTTTGTTTTATGATTTCTACTAGTCATTCTCTCATTATTCACCATGTAATGAACATTTCTTGATGCACAACTATGTTCCAGGCGCTCCCCAGGCAATAGAAATATAGACATGAGTAAAAGAGAGTCTTGCCCTTCAGAGACCCATAGGCTAATGGGAGAAAAAGACGTGTGAATACATATATTGCAACATAATGTGCTAATTCGAGATCACATTTGGACTGGGTTTTAGAGCTTGAGTAGGAGTTTCCCTGTTAGCGAGAACACCATATATAAAAGTATGCTGAGAAATCACCTCATGTGGCCGAAACAATGGGAATAATTCTGTTTAGAGGGAAGAGATAGTGTGTGGTTATATAAGGGTGGGAAACAGGAAGGGATAAGATGGCAGGAAATCTCGCTATAAATGTATGTAGAGTCAAAGGATTAGATGCTAAGCTAGGGATTCTGAATTTTATGCTATAGAAATCCAGGTGAAAAATGGGGAGGTTTAAATGCAGGAGAGATCTTTATCTTGAATGAAGTAATTCTGGCAGATATTAGATCTTCTTCCTCTCTGCTTAGATTTTGAACTACTTGTAGTATTCTTCAAATAGTCGAGAGTTAGAAAGTAAGTAATCGTCTTTTGTAGTGGTTCATATTAGTAGCAAATGTATTTTCTAATACTGGGTGCCTGCATTAGGTAGAGTTAATCAGTCACAGAGTATGATCCAACAAGATAGGTCCCCTTATGAGAAGCTGCCCCATTAAGATTTTCCACATGAGGAGAGAGAGAGAACTTGTGCGTAAATGGGCAGGTATAGGCTTGACAAGGGTGGATTATACATGCCCTAATTTCTTCTTCCAGATTCACTAATTAGAATTGTAATTTTATCTTTTTGAAGAGAGACAACATAGGTACAATGAGATGCCATGAATGCCATGTAAGTGATTGTTTCTCCACATGGAAGGCCGCATCAGGAGTGTGGAATAAGCATGCTGCTGTACAGTGACAGTAGTATTGAAAAGGATGGCCTGGAATTAAGGCAGAAGAATGAAACCAGTTAAAATGATTTTTTCAGTAGTTTCAATGGCTAAGATAGAGGAAGTGAGAATACAGAAGAAAATTCAGAATCAATATATATTTCTTACATAGAATGGTCAGGATTTGGTTATCTGTTTCATAAGGAGATTGGATGAGAGGTGACTAGCTGGGGAAATAAGCAGATGTTTAAAATGCCGACAGAACTCACAAATGCAGCAGGTAGAACAGATCTGAGTGAAATGGTGATGTGTTGAAATTGGATTTGCTAACCCATTCAACAACTAAACAGGGAACTAGAACTAAGAAAATAGAAAATGATTAAAAACAGACATTGGGAATTACTACATTTGTCTGGCTTTTCAGTGCTATATCTTAGTGCCTAGCACAGTGGCTATTCATTGATGAATTAATTATAACCTATAGTTATAACCTATAGTTTAGATAAACAACTTCTTAAAAGTATGATAAAAGAGTATACATGGCATTTATTCCAGAAAACCTGAAGCCTCTCACCTACAATATTCTGAAGAGGAAAAAGTCAACTTTCTTTACTGTTGCTTTTCTTATGGTAAATAGCTTAAGGAGTACATGACATCAAGGACAGTTTTATTCCATGGTGTTCTACCTTCCCTCTTTTACTAATCCATATTGTTCCTCATGCTGCCATTTATTTTATAACACATTAATAATATAACACTGATATATCCTTTGTGTTGGTTGGCCAAGTGATGAGAATGAACTCTTTTTAATCTACTCTGTATGTTGCCTTGCTTTTAATTATAATATATTTTGGGCAAGAAGCATTCTCAGTGCTACTGAAGGTTTTTTTTTTTTTTTTTTAAAGCATTCTCAGGAAACCTAATTGTAAAACGGTACCTGTTTCCTTAAAAATTGCTCTCATTATCAGAAATATTTTTGTATTTTTGCCTGGATAAAAGATTTATCATCATTCTATTATGAAATATACTGTGCAGAGTGAGGATAAAGTGGTGGAATCTAAAGCAAGTGCTGGCATTTCTGCAGAATAACCATCCAAAATAATGGAATCCTTGCACAGTTTTTCTTTGGAATTATTTTAAAAGGGTGGAGGTGATGAGGAAGGAGGTCAAACTGATAACAGTGTTGAAAGTGATTTGGAATCAACATCACATCATTTACAACTGCCTTAGACATCCATTTGAAGCACAACATGATATTTCTGTAATTATTTTACTTTCCTTTAATAACTGCATAGGAATAGGTTTGTTTCCCCAGTGACTGGCTCTGTTCAGAGCCTTTCCTTATCTTTATTTTCCAGGTTTCACTAGTGGTTGATATCATATGCATTCTTAGAGGGAGACAGTGGATAAATCAGTAGTTTTCCATCAAATCAAAGATTACATACAAGAAGTAGAGTAGTGACATGTAACAAGTTTTGTTGGGGAAAGAAGGTATAAAACGTAAAACTAATATAATTGTTTCTGAGAATAGAAATCATAAAACATAGCAAATAGTTTTCAACATATAGCTGAGATACAATTAGTATAATAAATGCCCTTCAGCTTTATTGACCATGGTCTATTATGTTTGTCTTTTATATAATAGTTAGTTAGCTTATAGTATAATAAAAGATTATTCTGAAAGCTAATATTCTTGTGAAATGTTAAACTAAAGTAAGCTTCTATGAGATGTAAAGTCACAATGTAATATTTAGTTAAATTATAAAGTAATAATATAGATTATATACTAATGTTCTTAACATGTAATAGATTATATGCTAATGTATTTTGTATTGCAGATTTGAGATTATTCCTATTAATTACTTTACATTTGTGTTCTTGGCTCAAAGCACAATATAAAAAGGACAAAGACTATCTAAGATAGTCTTTGGTTAAAATAGATTTTGACCTGCCTAAATGCTTACTGTGTAAGTTAGAAAATCGCATTGAGTCATATTTAGTATCTACTCACAAAATATGGAAGCTACCCAATTCAAATGGTAATATGCTGGCTTTGCAGGAAGAAAACAGTATGAACTTTAACTTCTATTCAGGGGTCTTGCCCAAGCAGTATGTGGATTAATGCTATCCATTACTAACCCTTTTTTCTACAACAGCCATATTTATAATATTTTGTAATTATGAAGCTCTGCAGTGTTTTCAAAAGTCTTTTACTTACATAACCATTTTTTTTCCATACAAGTATATGAAAGAATGTCAAGCATAGTATTTGTTTGGCAAATATCCAATGATTTTCCAAGCCCTCTGCAAACTGTGTTGACAATTTGTTTGGTTTAACATGATGCAGTGTTTTCCCCCATATTTGCACACTGCTGCCAAATGAACTTCTACATCACCAGTCTCATTGAATTACTCTCATACTTTAGAATTTTAAGTTATTTTTCTCTGGTGGTGGGATTAAAACCAAGTGCTTCAATTTAATTTTGACATCCTTCTAATCTGCCCTTGTACATACTTGTGGGATCTTACTTCTTGTTCTTTCATTCTACATTTATCAGATGTATATTGTATTAAGTATACAAGATTCTGTTAGGTTCTCCAAGGTACACAAAAATGAATACATTGTTGCTGTCTATAGGAGTTTGTAGTCTAACAGAGGAGGAAAATGCATATAAGTAAAATGTGGTTAGATAGAAAGTGACTCAAGGAGAAACAGATAAACTCCTAGTGTTACACATAGGAGTAGTGGGATGACTTCCGACAGCAAGAATTAACAGGTTTTATGGAGGCAGTGGCATTTGTACTAGATATGAGAACTGGTAGGAATTAAGAGAACAGAGATGGGGAAAGCACATTTTGGTAATAGTGAACAGGCTGGATAAATACATGGAGTAGTTCCTTTGACTATATCATAAAATATACAACAAGAAATAGTAGAGTAAGGGTGGAAAAACATCATTGCTAATTCATGAAATGTTTTTAGCGGTAGGCTAAGGTATCTGAATTTTATTTCAGAGTCGGTGGATACTAGAAATCTAAAGGGGGATATGCGTTAAATATATTCCCTTCACCCACATAGGGCGCATGTAATTAAATATGCTTCTCTTTTTTCATTCCTGCTTTTCTCCTATTTCACCCTGTATACCTTATATATTTTAAATTATATTGACAATACCACTGTAGGATAATTTATTCATATTTTATTCTACAGTATCCAGCAGAGTTCCTGACTAAATAAATAGTCACTGAATGGATGGATGAATGAATGAAAAGACAGATAGATGTTTGGATGAAAAGAATGAAATGGCTTTATTCCAAATGTCCTTACAGAAAATTCACAGTAAGAACAAAAGCGTGTGAAAGGGGTGTTTATGTGAAGTGTCATGCAGACCAGCAACCCCTCCTGCTGCTGAAGAGATGATTAGATGCTGGGCACCTTTGTTAGCCTTGAGAAGAGCCTCCTAAGATTAGTCATCCTGCCTCTGCTCTCGCTTCCATATAATCCCGGCAGAGTCAGCTTGCTAAACAGAAATTGTGTCATTTCATCCCCTTGTTTCAAACACTCCAGTGTAGCCCTATGTATTTATTTATTTGTTTATTTATTTAGGAGTTATGGGTATTTTTTTGTTACATGGATGAATTATTTAATGCTGAAGTCAAGGCTTTCAGTGTATCTGTCACCAGAATAGTGGACATTGTAGATTTGTAGAGGTAGATTTTTATCCCTCGCCCCGCTCCCAACCTACCCCTTCTTAGCTTTCAGTGTCCATTACAGTATTTTACGACCATGTATATCCTTCGTTTAGCTCCTACTTATGAGTGAGAACATGTGGTATCTGTTTTCCCTTTCCTGAGATACTTAGGAACTGGTCTCCAGTTCTATTCATGTTGCTGCAAAAGTTGTTATTTCATTCCTTTTTATGGCTGAATAGTACTCTACATTTTCTTTATCCACTCATCAGTTGATGTGCACTTAGGTTGGTTCCATATCTTTGCAATTGTGAATTGTGCTATGATAAACGTTCTAGTATTAGTGTCTTTTTTTATAAAAAGACTTCTTTTTATTGGGTAAATACCCAGTAGTGGGATTGCTGTTTGGAATGGTAGGTCAATTTGTAGTTCTTTGAGGAATCTCCATACTGCTTTCCATAGTGATTGTACAAGTTTACATCCCCACAAAAAAGGTATAAGCATTCCCTTTGACCCCAGCCACACCAACATCTATTTATTATTTGGCTTTTTAATAATGGCAATTCTGACAGTGGTAAGCTGCTGTCTCATTGTGGTTTTAATTTGCATTTCCCTGATAATTAGTGATGTTGAGAATTTTTTCTTTTTTCTTTTTTTTTTTTGCCATTTTTCTATCTATTTTGAGAAGAGTCTATTCATACATAACCAAGGAGGTGAAAGATTTCTACAAGGATAACTATAAAATACTGGTGAAAGAAATCACAGATGACACAAACAAATGGAAAAACATACCATACTCATGGATAGGAAAAATAAACATTGTTCAAATGTCCATATTGCCCAGAGTGATTTATAGATATACACATTCAATGCAATTCCCATCAAAATTCCAAAGTTATTTTTTCATGGATCTAGAAAATATAATCCTAAACTTCATATTGAACCAAAAAAGTAGCCAAAGAAATCCTAAGCAAAAAGAACAAACCTCAAGGCATCACATTACCTGACTTCAAATTATAGTATAATACAAGGCAGTAGTAAGCAAAACATCATGGTATTGGTCTAAAGGTAGATCCATAGACCAGTGGGACGGTAGAGAACCAAGAAATATTAATAAAACCATATAGCTCTGGCCAACTGATTTTTGACAAAGCAGATAAAAACATACACTGGGGAAAGGATCCCCTATTCAATAAATTGTGCTGGGGAAATCAGATAGCCATATGCAGAAGAATGAAACTGGATTCCTATCTCTCACCATGTGTAAGAAGTAATTCAAGATGGATTAAAGACTTAATGTAAGTCCTGAAACCATAAAAATGTAAGACCTGAAACCATAAAAATTCTAGAAGGAAGCATGTTTTGCTATGAGAAAACTCTTCTAGACATTGGCCGAGGCAAAAATAATTTATGAGGAAAACCCCAACAGCAAATGAAGCAACAACAAAAATAAATAAATGTGACTTAATTAAACTAAAAAGTTTCTGAGCAGCAAAGGAAGTAAACAAAGTAAATAGACAACTGACAGAATAGGAGAAAGCATTTTCAAGCTATACGTCCAGCAAAGGGCTAATATTCAGAATCTGCAAAGAATTCAAACAAATCAGCAAGAAAAAACATAACCCCATCAAAAAGTGAGCAAAATACATGAACATATCCTACTTTATTTAGAATAAAATTCTCCCTACAGCTTATAAAGCCCTTCTTGGTCTGGCCTCTATTTCTCACATCTCCTGTCCTACTATCTTGCTTGCTTTCCTTCACCTGCATGGAGTATATCCTCCATTCTACTCTTGGGAGCTTTAACCTCACCTCATCCTTAACATCCCTTCCACTGTTCCCTCTTCCTGAAATGATCTTCCTCTGGGTATTTATATGACTGGCGCATCTTATCCTCTGTGTTTTAGTATTAATGTCATCTCAAGGACACTGCATGTTCTCTGTGACCTAAAGCATCCCTCCTGCTTCTCACTCCCTCATCTTATACTAGTGTCTTTCGTGTAACCCTCTTCATAGCCATTTTCACTATCATATAGTTCACTTCTTGTTTACTTTTTATTTTCTATGTACTATCTACCCACAAGTACAAATTCCTTATCCATGGTTTACTACAGTGCCTACAATAGTATTTAGTATATGGAAGAAAAAACAGTATTTGCTAATTGAGTGAATGAATGCAAGGCAGTGCTTTAATTTTTTCTTATGCAATAATTATTAAGCTCGTTGAAAGAATAGTCTATATGCACTGCCTTGTGTCTTGCCAGATTCCTTTTTTCTTAACCCATTTCCTTTTATCTTTTGCCCTTACCATTTATTACTAGCTCCAAATGTTATCTTTTTTACTGTTCTTGACTTCCACATTACCAAATCTAGTTACCTACCTTATATTTCTCTTGTATTTGATACTTCTTGAAATTACTTCTTCACTTGGCTTGTGTGGCTCTGAAATATTTTGATTCTTATGTAACTCTGATGAATCCTTCTCTGGCTTTAGTTCAGGGTATGCTTACTGCTGCTTTAAAAATAAGTGATTGACTCTATTTTCACCTGTTTTTGAGTCCTTTCTTTGGGAACTTTATCCGTCTTTATGATTTATCTAATTTCAAGATGCAGGGCCGTCTCCTGAAGTCTGTGTATCTCCAAATGCCCCTGTAGCTCTCCGGGCATTTTCAGCTACATATGGAGCTGATTAGTAGTTAGGTTTAAATCCTAAGGGTGGGACCTGGGTAACTTTTTTCCCGTCTCATCTTTCTCAACTACAAAATTGAATTAATACTTATACTGTAAGAATCCAAAGAGACAGTATATGCAATGTCCAGCCCAGAACCAGCCACATACTCATGAAAACACTCAATAGACGTTATCCACTATTTAGTAAATATAGCCTTTGTGTTTGCTGATACCAAAGGTATTTCCTTTTTTTTTTTCTTTTTTTTTGAGTCATCTCACTCTGTCACCTGGGCTAGAGTGCAGTGGCATCATCATAGCTCACTGCAACCTCCAATTCCTGTGCTCAAGCGATCCTCCTGCCTCAGCTTCCTGAGTGCTGTGACTACAGGCACACACCACCCCGTCCTGCTAATTTTTCTACTATTTGTAGAGATAGCATCTAGCTATATTGCTCAGACTGACCTTGAACTCCTGGCCTCAAGCAATCCTCCCACCTCGGCCTCCCAAAGTGCTAAGATTACAAATCGTGAGCCACTGTGCTCAACCTCCAAAGATGTTTCTTAATAATACAACTAGTGCTTTATATAAGGAAGCTATACTTTTGAATCAAGCATTTACTTGTGTACTAAAATTGTTTAAACAAAATTCTGTGTGTTTTAAGTTTGCATTGAAGTGTGCCTACTGACAATTGACAAGGAAAAAAAAGCTGTAAGATGGATATCAAAAAATAACATTAATGAGCTGCTAAAGCTAAAATTACAGGAACTTATGAAATTGGTTAAACATAAAAACCATTAAACTGTTTACTGAAGCTTCACAGATATACTGCAGCTAATGAGCATTTCTGCTATTTAAATAAGCCCAAATTGAACACACATTACATGGATACATAATTAGTCATGGCAGTCAGACACACATAGACTTACTTTTAAAGCTCTATTTAGAGAATCTTTTCCATTTGATTTATTTTGTTAATTAAAATATTTTTCAGTATTCACTTATATTTTAATAATATTGTTTTCACAAGTAGTATAATTTACTATTGGCTTCCTATTTGTTTTTATTTTTGCTTTAAATGCAGCAAATGGGGATTTTATATTAAACATTTGGGTTAGGGTTAGGGTTAGGATTAGGGTTAGGGTTAGGGTTAGGGTTAAGGTTACTATTTTTTAACCCCTTTCTGTAATTGTTTATATCATTTGATGACATCATTCAGCATATTAAACATTTCTGTCGCTGAGAAGTATACAACATTTTTCAGTAGCCTTTCTATTTTTTTCACTTTCTCATAATTATCAAGAAATATTAAGCACCCAAATGTGCATAGAATTATAATGATTATGGTCCAAATCAGATTAAAGGATGATCTATTCCTTTAAGGAGTTTGTAGTCTTAAGTAGATGGTATCATTGAATATAAATAAGCAAATCAAAGTACAGCATTTGGGAATCCAACAGAGAATTTGAAAACAATCCCCATATATTTACTTCAAGGACACTGACCTCCTTGAGGAGATCTCTTCCAGATAAAATGAAATCAAATCTTCAAGGACTTCAGAGTCTTAAATAGATGGAATTACTGCAGAGAAATAAGCAAATCAAGGTGAAGTGCTTGTATTATTTTAATTCTGAATTGATTTGCTGGTCCGTTTAGGAAATGGAAATAAAACTCCCCACAGAATACAAGTAAAACAAAAGGAGTTGCTACAGGCTGTTACTGGCATCCATCCTTTCTATTTAACTTGGGGAGTCTAAAATTATCCTCACAGAGGGTAAGAAAATCAGAACTGTACTTTTGCCTAAATTCTGCAATACTTATTCAAACTGAAAATTATCTAACCATAGCAGTGGAGAAATAAAATAGTTAAATCAATCAAAAGACATTAACTATGTGCCTATTCCTCCCTAGTCAGCGTGTTTGTCACTGTAGAAGCTTTTTTTTTTTTTTTTAAGGGAAATATTTGGGTTTCCTCTCCACAATAATCTGATTCTTTGGTTGTGGAAATAAGACCTATAAGAAAAATAATCAATTAAGATAGGATAATATGAGTGCTAAATAAATGAAATGGACAAATATTACATTTTTTTTAACAAAAAAAGCCTGTTTTGGGTTCCTCTTATGTGCCAGTTATTGTGCTAGATGCTGAGGAAGTAGCTGACTCAGATATATGGTCCCTGAACTTAGGAGTGGTGGAGACAAAACAAATAATTGAATTAAAGTCACATAGTGCCTAGTTTTACAGAAAGTGGTCAGTGATAAACTTAACAGAAAGGGGAAAGAAAGGTTCCATTGGAAGAGATAACCTAAATGCTGCATCTGTGAAGCTAGTCAAGACTAGGTTCCTTGCAGTCCCTGGATCTCTACCTTCTTCATTTTAGTTTCTCCCATGGTCCTAGTGGCAAACTTAAAGAGATTGTGTTTGACGCATTCATTCTGGATTTCCGTTGCCTCCACACCAAAGATCAGTAACAGGAGGGCTTTGGAGTCAGAAAAAGCATCAGTGAAGATTCGAAAATCATCATGGAGGCAGGTGAATAAGAAGGAAGTGTGGTGTCACAGAAGCCAAGCTAAAAGACGATGAGGAAGTGATCTTCTGCCAAATGCTGCCAAGAAATCAAGGAAAGCAGTGTCACGCTAGGCAGGTTAGGTGTCTGTGCAACCTTGCTCTTGCTCCACTTGAGAATAAGGACTTACTTAAATTTTGTTCTTTGGATGCCTCACTCACCTCACTCTATTCCCCGAGCTAAAGCAAGGTTATCACTGAGAAGAGTCACTGGATTTGGCAACCTGAAGCTAATCATCTTAGTAAAAAATATTATTAATGAAGCTTTGAGAGGTAAATGGAGGCCTGAAAAGATTTATAAAATGGGAGATGCTGTACCAGTATATACCTACATATGGGGAACAGCTAATTTGGAGGGAGTGGCTAATAACAGACAAGAAAGAGAATATGGCGTAGGGCGCAAAATTCCTACCAGGTAAAAGGAGAGGATTCTAGGGCCCATGTGGCGGGACTGGCATCTGATAGGAGGGAGAGTTCCTCCCTCTGATAGGAGGGAGAGTTCTTTAATGGTATTAAGAAGAGATACAGATAGAGTGGGTTCAGTAGGTTCATAGTTTCAGTGACAAGAAGACAAGGGGGTTCCCAAGAAAAAAGAGTCAGGTCTGTTGAAGGTTTGAGGAGAACAGCAAAGATGGGCTTGGTGGGCACAATGTGTAAGGGAAGTAAAAGAGCAAACTTACTAAATTATGAAATCTGGAAAGGCCCAGAGGAAGCTTGTGAACTGGGTTTGGATGTGATGATTTGCAAAGGGCAGAAGAGTATCCAGATTGTAATCTCTAACAGGCAACCAGAAGTGCCAGAATAAAAGGAAGAGCTCAAGGTAGAATTTGAGGTCATTCTCACAGAGATGAAATTGAAAGCTCCAAATGACTAGAATTTCTGACAGAGAAAGTGCAGTGGCCTGAATATTTGAGAGCTGGGAAAGGAAGATCAAGAGGTGAGAAGGAGCTGGAGCCTGAGAAGGACAATTTAAAGATAAGGAGAGCTCAGGTAGAGTAGCAGTCTGCAAATCAAAGATGGACAGCAAAATTAAGGTCATTCAACTGTTGCAAAAGGGAGGAGGACAGAGGTCACAGAATTTGGTGACCATGAATACCATATTTTCATTAGCAGAATAATTAGATGGGCAGAGAAGTAGGCAGAGAGTGTAAATGACTCTAAGAAATTATGTAAAGGAAGGTATAAGAATGGCAGTGAGAAAAAAGAACCATGTTAGTAACAAAGTATTCAAAATAGGAGAATAAAGGAGAAAATGAGAAATGCAATGCACTAAATAGAGTAAGAGGTGATATTTTGAGGTCCTGCAGGAGCAGGAAGATACATAAGCAAGATTACCTTTTGAGAGGTACAGACGGAAAATGATGATGACTCTTTTTGTGTCTCTATTGTGTTTGGGTGATAGCATATTGATTAAAATACTTACAGACAGAAGGGAGATGTGAAGACAAAGCTCATGTCATCCAGACTTGATATTTTTAGTTGAAGGCATGCTCTGGTTCTGTCCCTTCCTTACCCCAGGTTATTCTATTTAAACAGTACTCTGATATCCTGGTCTTGTAATTAGAATTTATTTGATCTTGCTGAGATTTTGCTTTCAGCTCAGAATTGCTAAGATTACTGCTTCAGCTCGCCTTTTAGTTTCATTGTGCTTTGGTTTTCCTGGGTAATAGGTTATGTAAAATTAAACAACAAGCATGTAGATGAATTCATCTTTGTTTTCAAGATACCATTTTATTATAAATGTTGAAAGTTTTTATTTCCCCCATTGTTTTACAACACATCAAACTCTCCAAAGCATGCTAATAATCCTTCTTCATTATGATTTCTGTTGTACTGTTTTATTGCTTATGGAGAATTAATTTATATTTATGTACTAAAATATAGCATTCTTGACATCTTTTTATAAATACTGAGAAATATACTTGTCATATGCTTGTGGGTTGCTCTTCTACATATATGACAGCACAGCTACATCAGTTTAATTGACCTTGGCAATCTACATCTGCTAGTGATGTGTCCCTGAGGGACGGTTTCTGCAATTTTAAGCTGTGGCTTATTGAAGAACTTGTGTGTCACAATACAATTAAGTCTATATAAAAAATCATTTCATGCATAACATTAAATTGACTAAAAGTTCCCATTTCAAAACCATTTCTTATTATAAAGCTACCTCAGAGTGTCTTTGTTTTTTAAATAAGCTCATTTGAACATAGTAGTAATTAAAGCAGAAAATTAACATAAATCTTGAATGTTTGGTATGAATTAAGGACATTTTCATTCTTTTTAAAGACTGCATAAAATTCCAGGCACCATATCATTTAACATATTTCTCTTCCATTTACAGAATAATATAGACTGTGAATAAGCATGTTTGGGGATTCTTTTTCAAGTTCTTTTTCTGTTCAACTGTGGAGTTACTGGGACATATGCTACAGTATCCATCGAGATGCAATCTCATGGAAATCTGTGAGAAAACCATGCATGAACATAACAAAGTTCCTCCCGCTTCTATTTTATAAACAAGAAAGAAAAAATACAATCCTTCTATTAATATTCATTAAACACTTCATAGGAAATGGCAAGCAGTTATTTGGTTTGCAAATGTAAATATACATTTTTCATCCACTTATGCTTTCCCTCCTTCCAAGCTGAATAAAGGCAAAACAGAAGATGTGCTTCTGAGATTCATTTTCATTGTATTCCAAGTTAAATGTATCAGCAGAGATGTAAGAGAGCTGTGCGGAGTTCATAGAAGAACAGTTAACATGGATGAGGAGGATGAAAGTCTTCCTCGTAAGAAACAGCTAAATAAATGAATTCTTTTCTGACAAATTATGAATAAAATTCACATTTTTTTTACTGAATCCTTGATTTGACTTCTAAGTTTAAAAAATATGGTTAAATAATGAAAATAATGGCTACATTTCAAAGAAGTTGTTGAAATTATGAAAGGTATCTGGATCCATAATAAGATTCAAGAAAGTTTCAATAAATTTATGAATACTATATGAATATTACATATGCTGAAGTAGAATGCACTATGTCTACAGGAAAATGATCCTAACCATTTGATGTTCAAGCTGTTATGAACAGTCATCTTGGATCAGCTGCTTAGTACCCCTGAAAGAAAACATTTCTGATTTGTGGTAGTATTGCTTATATTTATATAAGGTGACCATTTCTACTTTTTCAATGATCCTTTTGTAGTTATTAACTCAAATATTAAATACTAAAATTGATACAAACAATTTCTATTTTGCTTGATGTTAAAAACATCACAACCAGCTGCTTGATCTCTCATTGATTTTTTCTTTTTATTTCTGGAAAGAAATTAGAAATGTGTGAAAACTTGAAGGATTAAAAAAAAAGGGAAATTCAATGGACAGTTTTCAAAAGAAGGCTGAGATCATTTTTTTAATATGAAAGAAGATCCTTTTCTATTTGGGAATATAGTATCAAAGAATTGTTTCATTTTAGTGAAGTTTACTAGATATTACAAATGATAAAGGAATTAAAATGGTTGATATTCAGATTTGAGACTTCCAAGGATAAATGAATCAAATATCAAGGAAAGAAACATTATTTTCAAAAATATACACAATTACGTATGAATGTTAAGGGAAAAATAATAACACAACGTATATGCAGTGGAACCACCCATGAATAGAAGACTGCTTTTGAATTCACAAATTAATGCTCCTAGGGTGGCTTATAGTGTTGGTGCTAAATATTTTAAGAAATACAAGTTGTTTATTAAACTCACAGTAATATCTCCAGACTACTTACTGACTATGTTTATGATGGAGCTCATATATTAAAGTAAATCATACTATTTACATTTTTGCATCTTAAGAAATTATAAAGGAAATTCCTTATGAACTTCAATTTAACTTATCAAGCATTTACTCAACACCTACTGTGTATAATACACTGTACTCAAGTGAAGGTTCAAATTTTATGAGGCCTGAAGCTTATATAGTTTGAAGGTTCTTCTTTCAGAAAAGAAAAATTTACAAATTCAATATTAGGAACAGGGCTTTGAAAGAGGCCCATGCAAGTGAGGGACCCTAACTTAAGCTTCAATAACGTCACAATACAGAAGTCTCTAGATATTTGTAGGGGATTGGTTCCAGGACCCTCAGTGGATACCAAAGTCCATGAATGCTCAAAGTCCCTTATATAAAATGGTATGTTATTTGCATATAACCTATATACATTTTTATTTCTGGAAAGAAAATAGGAATTTCTTTCTTTTCATATACTTTAAATCATCTCTAGATTATGTATAACACCTAATATAATATAAATGTGATGTAAATTGATCTTATACTGTATCCATTAGGGAATAATAAGGAAAAAAGCTTATACATGTTCAGTACAGGCATAACCATCTATTTTTTAAAAAATATTTTTGATCTGCAGTTGGTTGAATTGTCAGATGCATAAACTACAGATATGGAGGGCCAACTGTATATATGTATTTTATACCAATAGATGCTGGGGGAATCAAAGATAACTAAGGCATAATCCTTACCTTGCTCAAGGTGAGAGTGAAATCTGTATTAAATTTCAAGGATATTCCTATAAAAAATGAGATGAATGTATAAAAAGGCTTTGATCTCCCAGTGAAACAATTTTCAATTCTTTCTCATTTAAAAATCATCTTTATTTCAAATCTCTATGTGAACCAGAAATGTATCAATGTTTTGGAGAAATAAGGTCATTTCTTATAGAAGAGAATTACTTTTTACCCCTTGCTTAAATGTATAAAACTCATTACATATACCATTCAATGATGATGTGTTATGATTGCCATTATTAAAATGGGTTGAATTGAGGAGCCATACTCACTATTCACTTTCTTACAACTCAAGTAACTGTTAACAGATGGTAGTGATGATTTGTTTCGCAGTGGGGAACAAATGATAATGGTCTCTTTTCATATAACCTTTAAAGATATTAGAAAACTCTTTTCAAAATGCCATTCTACTTTGAAAATAATTACATGAATATTTAATTTTACTCTTGATGAAATGTAGCAAATACAAACTATAGAAGATTTTAAAATAAAAAGCTGAGTATGATAGCATTGATCTGTCTACTCATTCATTCATCCATCAATCTAGTTGAATGTCTTCTCTGCTCCAAAAACTGTACTAGACTGTGTAGTACAAGAGTGAGCAGCATAGGCATATTTCTGTTCTCATGGAATCTACAATCTTGTGGGGAAAACACAATCAACAGTAGTCCCTTCATAATTTTCTACAATTCTAATATTCTTTAAGAAGAATAGCTGTAAGAAGAAAGCTATAAATATATACCAAGGTTTATTTTTATGTATTTTTTTTTTATTTTGCTCAGAAGAAATCTGTTTTAGGTATCAGAATAACATTTTTTACATTTGGTTATTTTATTTTATACTTGATTTTTTAATCAACTCAACAACTAACTGTTTTCTGCTCCAGGATTTCCCCAGCTCCACTCCTTTAATTTAAGTTGCTATCATTTGGAGTAAAGAATAGTTACCTTAGTTTTTCTGAGATGCTGTACTTAAAAATCATGACACAGATACACGGAAAGGACATTTAATCCTAACCACTGGCTCAGTTTCCTCCACCAGATGGGGTGTTGTCTACTTCTCTTCATTTTTCTCTTAATCATTGCTTTCTATAAGTTGTATTCTTTTTTCTCTTTTAAATATAAGGATTATATTTCTAATCAAAGTTTGCTTTAGATATTTTTCTTAAAGGAACTCAACCTCTTTCTTGTCCCATGACACTTTTAGATTCATTGGAATGCGGCATATTTAGCAAATAATTGTGAAACTATTTTAAACAGCAATTTCCAGGAGGAACTAATGGTAATGTTTGTATTTGTTGATTTTAACAAAACAAACATAGAAGAAATTGTTGGCTACATGTAGCTATATTACTGGGTTCATTAAATTACCTGATAGTAAGCCCAAATAATTTGATGAAAATGTTGAAGACTGTTTCATTTTGCTTTATAACATGTATTGTTTTAAGAGGAAGAGATTCATTGACCCAAATTCAAAATATAACTTACAACTGTGACATACAGAAATGAGTTTCAGATCATATGAGTAGTAACAGATCTGTGAAAATAATGGCTATGGATAAATAAAGTTTTAGGAAATATATTTTATCTTTATTATAATAACTGTACTTTTCTTCTTCGTGGATCCATACTTCTTAAACATAAATGCTAGATCTGAAACATTGCCCAAATCTGTGGTCTTTAATTCCTACATGTGTGGTGTATTTCAACTTGATTAAGTCAGTACACTTTGAATGTGTTGTTAACTCCAAAATTTCATTAACTTTGTTTTTATGCTTCACTAAAAGCAGTTGCTTGAATCCCTAGAATAATAATTAAATAATAATTTTTCTTAATTTTCAAATTATTGTTATGTGATGCACAGATTAATCATTGTCTATTGTTTTTCACTTTTTTTTTTTTTTAGTGAAAGAAGCCTTGAGCCCTATAAAACTTAACAGATGGAATCTCCCAGAAGTAGACCCAGAAACTATGCAAACCAGTGAACCATGGGTATTTGCAGGTGGTGATATTGTTGGTATGGCTAACACTACAGTGGAATCAGTGAATGATGGAAAGCAAGCTTCTTGGCATATTCACAAATATATACAGGTAGGTATTTGTCATCAATTTCAATTAATTCGTTTCTAGTGGATAAGTCTTAATACTTCTTAATTTATTTTTGATATTAATTATATGAGCATTTCTATAAGATATATACTAAGTGTATATAAAATGTCATATATGTATTTACTTGGATAAAACTTTAGAAATACAGACTAGGTAGTAGAACTATTTAGTAGATTGAAAATTGTTATGCATTTCTGCTAGTTGAATACTCTGATTTCGTTAGTCCTGCTGTGATCAAAATATTTATTAATGTAGTAAATATATAGATAATATGTTTATTAAATTTCATGGCACACAATGTGATAGGAGATAGAGTGTATATTAATTATGATCTTACATGGTCCAGAAAACTATCTGGTCTGTCCATTTGGACCAGATAGGGTCCTATCCATTTCCTAAATTTTCTGTACCTAAGTGAAAAGAAGCAAATATTTTATGAATTACAGTTGTAATTTTTTAACTATTTAGTTTTATGATAAAATGTAAAATGATGAAATGTGAAGTTGAATATACTTTGGAAAAGTGACTGTGTGGTCTTGGGGGAAAAAAGGTATAACTACTAGGACTTAGTAGTATTACTTTTTGACTAAATATTTGTCTTTCTTCTTGTTCTATAATTTAATTAAATGTAGATGCAGTTACCTCATTTGCGTAGAATGTTTCTGGAAAACTTTGCTCTTCCTGATAAAATTCCTCTTCTCCCTTTCCTATTCAGGAAAACTTTATTCACACTATGTCTTTCTTTCTCTCTTCTTCAGTTTTCTCTCATTTGTTTCCCACAGGCTAACCAAATTCACTTTGTCTTTAATCCTTCCTTAAATTTCCCCTTCTTGCTCGCCATGACCATGTACTCTGTTCTAGTGGTTATATCATCTTTTTAAAGTTTAATTCACCTACCTGTTCCCACCTGCTCCCTGTCATCTCTGAGTATTGGGGCTTGAGGTGTTGGGTCTGGGCCAGAGTATGGGGTCTCAGAGATGGAGGGTTTCAAGAATGAGTGTAAGCAGCCTATGGGTTTTGCATAGATACTGAGCTGTGATTTTGGAAGCAGCGTTGGGGGAGATACCAAAACTAAAACTAAAAAATGTTCTAAAAGTTAACAAATGAAAAGGGATTGCAAAGGCAAAGAAATTTAAAAAAAAAAAAAGGAATATAATTTTAACAGACACAAACCAGGGAACCCAAGGGAGACAAGCAGGTGAGGGGTTCAGGTTGCATTTCTGCAGTGACTGAAGGATAGCCACACTATGCTTTGATGAATCGTCATGGACTTACAGACAGACACACAGAGAAAGCAGCTCAAGACAGCTACTGGGAGTGGACAGTCTCCTGCTTTGGCTCTTTTTATTTGCTCTTTCTGTCCCCAAACCTATCACCCTATGCTTTTATTTTCTCATCCCATCCTTATTTTCTTATAACTCTCAGGGTTCTTTATATCACCTCCTGCTGCATAACTCCCTAATCTGTATTTCTAATACGGCCCATTCTTGAATGATCCAGCTATCTGCTGGACATCTTTCTATGCATGTCAAATCTACCTTTCAGATTCACTAAACATCTTCATGTGGATGTCTTATCTACACTTCATATTCACTGCGTTTCAATTAAATATTCCTTCTCAAACCTGTTCCACCTTCAGTATTTAACATTTCTGAATTCCAGGTTCAAATCCACTAGGTTGGTAGTCCTCAGACTTTAGGTTACTCAGACTAATACAGTTTTCAAAATTAATTTGGAAATCAATATGGGGTTGATGGCTTCTTATTTTAGTAACAATCTTAAAACAAACACTCAAACCAAATGAAACTGTAACGTTTATTTACATAAATTAATAGGACATTTTATGAAAAAAGTAGAAAAGGATACAGTCTCTGGAAAGAGATAATTCTCATAAAAGCACAGTTAAAAGATTTACACTAGTGCCCATGTATACACACACACATTTTTTACATTAAAGAGCAGCATTTCTTTATGCGGCTATCTTTACAAACTACTTATCTGAATTTTCTTTCATTCTTCTCTCTCATTTATAACTGATCAATTCTATCTCTGTAAAAACTTTTTTATACACTCATTTTAGTTTGCTTATCTTTTATGTGGAGTTACAATTTTTGGTTGACCAGACATCTTACCAAGCAGCCTGTTATCTCCTTGAGGAAATGAAAGTGGAATCCTGGGATAAGAGAAGAGGCTCTTGTGTTAGGCCAGAGGAAGCCCAGTGAATGTGTGAATTCAGTTTGCAGGAGTGAAAACGTGGGAGGGCAGAGATGCTAAAGAGAGTTGAAAAGGTAAAATTGAACAGTGGTCAGTGGAAGATGGCATGTTTTAATTTTTTTTTTCAAATAGATTAAGTATAATTTAATCCATTTATAGATTTTAAATTAAAATACATAAAGAACACTCAAATATATTTTATATTTGTAGCTTTCAGTGTTTCACAGTTACCATTCTAATCTTTCAACTTCCCTGAATATGATCAATGTGTACCAGAAAAAAAAAAGTTAACAGTCATTTTACTTAGCTTCCACTAAACTCATGAAAGGAAAGAAACAGACCTTTAGGTACAATGAAGAAAAACATGCATGTGCTTTAAAAAATACGTATTAGAAATGATAGTTTTTTGAAATATAAAATAAAAAATTCATACCCTCTAAGAGTTTTGGATTTGGCTGAAGGATTCAAACTTGTCAAACTAAGTGCTGAATTATATTTTAAAACAGAGTAGAGATAGAAGGTAGGTAAAAATCTCTGTAGAATAAATCAACATTTCCACCTTCCTGCCAGAGTGTTAGATGCAAAGTTTCTGACAGTGATAAGGCTAAAAAGGCATATATAGAAAAAGTGATATTTTTCTCTAACACTGTCCTTAACTTAATTCTGGCCTCTATCACCTCTCTTGAAACTGCCTCCACTTTCTTCCCTGTAAAATCAATGCTCCTATACTGCAGCCATGGTCATCTTTCTAGAACACAAGTTTAGTCCTAACTTCCTCATTTGAAACTAGTCAACAGTTCCTCTTTGCACTCAATATAAAGGCCAATTTTGTTAGCTTGTGATGCTAATTAGAATTTCTTCCAGTGGAACAATAGTTCTCCTGAATTATGGGCCTTTCCCCTACCCACCCATTTTGCCTGGCTGAGGCCCACTTGTCCTGCAGGTTTTGCTTCCTCCTCCTATCCCAGGGAGTTTGTGACATGGCCTTCCTGGTGTGTGCCTTGGTTGAAGTCTGCTTACTGGTCTGTCTCTAAACAAGCCAGGGACCATGCTTATTTATTACTGTATCCTCAAAATAAAGAATGTATTCATCTATTAAACAGAAAAAAAATATACAGAGTGAGATAATTCATTTTAAATGAATTTAAAGGAGTTAAGAAAACTAATAAGCTTGTTATATGGTAAGTTTATTAGCACAATAAATAGTATTTCTTACAAATGTAGCATGTTTGAAGTGTCTTCATGAAGGAAGGATTATAACACTTTATATTTCACATTAGTTCATTTGGGGGAATATATAACACTAGATAGTGTATTTTAAAAATTGATTTAATAAGCACAGTATGAATTAGTGCGTGCAATTGAGTATTTAGAATTTCTTTGTAATATGCTTTTTGAGATACATGTGATTAAAGACATTATGTTGGGACTTCAGTAATTCCCACAGTTGTCTGAAGAGAGCTTCACTTAAATTTCATTAGTTAATTTACTCAATTATCACTTATTGAGTACCAGCTGTTGGGCCCAATACTTGACTTTGGGAGGGTACCAAAATGAATAAATGAAGAGAGGTATAATATAGTGGTTATAAATTTTGGCTTTGAGTTAAAAAGCAGACATTAGACCCAATTCCAATACTTTTAAACCACGTGACTTTGGGCAAGTTATTTCATCACTCCAGGGCATGGTCTTCTCAGGGGTAAATAAACAATTTGTTAATGAATAAACAACAATAATTAGAGAATGTCCTTCTTGTGAGAGAATTTATAGAAATCTCTTAGTACAGAGCCTGCTCTATAAATATTTGTTGTTTGTATTGCTATTGGTGGTTATTAGAGATCGTTCTCTTTGGATTGTTAAAATGAGATCAGAAAAAAAAAATTAGAAAATGGGAGATTTGAATAGAAACCCAAAATAGAGAATCTAAAGAGATGAAGATTAAAATAGGCTATTTCAGTTAATTATAAAAGTGTTTTATTTAGCCATTAATGTGTTCATCCATATATATCCATCTGTGTATCCAAAAAGTCATGCATGCATGGATTCATTCATTCATTCATTCAATAAACGGTAAATTAAAAAAGAGAGCTATCTCTTATAGATAGCACTAACCACTAGGTTTATAAATGTGAATTAAAACAGGAAACTTGCAATTAAGAATCTCATAGTCTAGTATGAAAATCAGTTGTGTAAATATACATCTAATATAGTATAATTGACACAATAATAAAAAATGTAAAGGCACGAAGGTATCACGGACGAGGTAATGATTGATTCTGTCTGGATGTGGGTATCAGGATGTGGAATCAGCAAAGGCTGCACAAAAACCAAAGTATAAATAAAGAAAGAGAATATTTCTTATTAGATATAAGAAATTAGAAGAATACTGAGTAATTAGAATTTCTAGAACTTAAAGAGTTCTACTGGATAAGATTTTACAGGTTGCTCCCTGCACAAAGGGTACCCAAACAAGGGTTCCAGCTAGCTGAAATCAAGACCAAGGTCCACTCACCAAACAAGGGACCTTTTGTTGTGCTGCTTCTATTCAGAGGAAGGAGTGCCTTCCTTGAATTTTCACAAAGGTGCTCTCTGCTTGCTCCCTAAGCTTGTGACTGTGGAGCAACTTCTTTTTATTTTACCAAAGGGCACAGTCTGGACTAGTGGAGGCCCTGACATAGAGACTGTATAGGGAAAATTGGACCTGCAGTTATACTGGGGCTAGAACATCAGACCACCTAGTCTGGGTTTTAATTTGGAGTACATAATGCGGTACCAGTTGTTTTCATATAGAAGTGATATGTTAGATCTGGTATTAATGTGGAGAAAAACATTTTCCAATTCATCAACATTTTCCTTCTTAAGTGTCATTATTATATAATACTAAACTTACTGTTTAATTATTACACTTATACTGATAAGGGATCCGATATGACTTCACCTTATTTGTTTATAATAGTATAATGTTAGTGGAGTCTAGGCATATTTGAGTTTTATTAAATTGCTTGAATAAGAATTATTGAATATGAAGGATTATTTTGACAGTTACTCAAAGAAAGAGTATGTAACTGAAAGAATGACTATAGCTAAACAAAAAATTCCTGAAATTTCAAAATTTATTTGCACTTTTTACTTGTGTATTTCTAATGAATTTATTTATTTAACCAGTGTGCATGTGCACACATGAATATGGGTATGTACATGCACACGTATGTCTTGATAAATGGGTAGGAAAAAGAATTGTACTAGAAAAATAAAGAAATTAACCGCATCGATCAATCAACTTTTTTTCCCTCGAATTCAAGGATTTCTCTTTTGAAATAATTAGAGAAAAATATATGGCACAATACAAAAATTTAATTTGCTACAACCAATAATGCTAAAGTAGTTGAGGAGCAGACGTCAATGTTGATTAGAGTTATTGAAAAACATTCATGAAAGAAGTGGTCCCTGATTTTTATCTTCCCAGGAACATAACCTCGTATTTTTCCTTGTCAGTCATTGTAATAGACGCTGCTATTTTGTTAGCATCTATTTTACATTGTACTTTATTTTTGTTACAATGACCCTGTGTAATAGGTATCATTATCTTTATTTCACAGCTTTTAAAAATAATGGTATAATGATTAAGAAACCTATTTGAGGTCAATATCTTGTCAGTAAAGAAGCTAGGGTTGAGCACAGATGTCTATCTCTTACTATTCCTATACTGAACTGTTTTCCTGGTACTCTTCAACTCTGGATTCTTATTCATCTTGCCAATTACCCACAGTCCATGACACCCTACAAACCCCAATACGCCCCATAGTCTATGAGTCATAAAATTTAAAATATAATAACGCATTAGAACTTTGCCTGAGAGTTCCTCTGGAGAAATGAAAAGATTCTGATTATAGGCTATGTGTAACTTAGTTCTAGTTAAACATGTACCTTAACCAAAATGATTAATTGGACAGAGAAGTTCTAAGAATATAAACATGTCATATCTCCTAACTTCCAGAGAAAGAAAATACAACTGACCCTTGAACAATGTGAGGGTTAGGGCACTGAACCCTGCACAATTGAAAATCTGCCTATAACTTTTGACTCCCCAAAAACTTAACTACTAGAAGATCACTATTGATTAGAAGCCTTACTGATAAAATACAGTCAGTTATCACACTGTATGTTATATGTATCATATACTGTATTCTTACAATGAGGTAAGCTAGAGAAAAGAAAATGTTAAGAAAATCATAAGGAAGAAAAAATATAGTTACTATTCATTAAGTGGAAATGGATCATCATAAAGGTCTTCATCCTCATCATCTTCACATTGAATAGTTTGAGGAGGAGGAGGAAGAGAAAAGGTTGGAGGAAGATAAGTTCAAACCTGTGTTGTTCAGGGTCAAATGTATGCCCTGCGTTGGGGATAACTTGCCAATAGTCAAACATCTGGAGGCTTCCAGGATGATAAACAAGTATACACCCACGTGCAGGAAGGGTGCCAAACCCCAACTCCACAGGGGCAAAATCTCCTGTTCTCACCACCCTTTTAGTCTTTGTCCAATGTACCTCTTCATCTGGCTGTTGTATTGATATCCTTTAAAATATCCTTTGTAATAAGCTGGTAAATGTGTTTTCCCTGAGTTCTGTAAGTTACTCTAACAAATTAATCATGAGAACCCCGGTTTTAGCTGGTTGTTCAGAAGCATAGCTAAATAAACTGGAGCTCACCATGGGCATCTGCAGTGTGGGGGGTGGGGCAGTCCTCAACCTGTGGGATCTGACGCTATCTCCAGGTAGATGGTGTCAGAATTAGACTGAATTAGAGGACATCCAGCTGGTGTCCACTGCAGGATTGATTGCTTGCTTGCTGGTGGGGAGAAATTTCCACACATCTCATGTCAGAAGCATGTTGTGAGAGTATAGTGGGAGAAACTGAGTTTGTTTTTTCTACTCACACACCATTCAGAAGATTGAGCCCTTACTTTGTTCTAGTATTAGCATATAAACAGATTTAGTTTCAAGAAAAGTGGAGAGAAAAAGGCTGTATGATATCTCATCCTGTTATGTCCTCCCACTGAGAACAAACTTGGAGATAGAACACAGACTAAAGTCTTCTCAATTCTAATCCCAGATCAGAAACTCATTTTCCCTGGAATAGTCAGGTATTTACAAGAAGGAGCTCTTATAAACATGGAACATTTTGTCAAATAAAGTAGATCTATATGGAAATTATAATCACAAAACTCACTGGTGTGAGTACATTCTTTTATTAAGAATTCTGTTTTAAATTCACTCTCTATTAGATGCAACATTAAAAACCACAGTATTTATTACTAGTTGTAGAAGGGATCAACTAAGTTTACATATTGCTGCTACAAAAGTACTTGCAGGGGTAGAAATGTAAATATTGAGAAACAAAAAATGAATAATTAGTTGACGGATAAATATGGAATCAATAAGCAAAGGTAGAAATCCAAATAAAGGAAAGAATTTGTGTAGAGCTTCTTTTTAAATGTAAGTATGAAATGAGAAGGAAAAGAAGACCTATTTTCTTCCAGGTAGAATTCTTTCCATGAAAATCAAACAAATACTTATGGGAAAATGTAAAGTATAAGGAAGGAGGCATTGTGGCATTGAATATAAAAAAAGTTTTGGTACACCATAAGTGACATTGGTAGTCATTGAATACTTAGTTATGTGCAGAATAGTTGCAGTTGAATAGTTATAAAGTAGTGTTTATTGGAAGCCAGCATTTGAAGTCAAATTTCAACAACAACAAAAAGTTAATTTTTTCTTTTTCTTTTCTTTTTTTTTTTTTTTTTTTTTTTGAGACAGAGTCTCACTCTGTTGCCTGGGCTAGAGTGCCATGGCAGCAACCTAGCTCACAGCAACCTCAAACTCCTGGGCTCAAGCGATCCTTCTGTCTCAGCCTCCCAAGTAGCTGGGACTACAGGCATGCGCCACCATGCCGGCTAATTTTTTCTATATATTTTTAGTTGGCCAATTAATTTCTTTCTATTATTAGTAGAGATGGGGTCTCGCTATTGCTCAGGTTGGTCTCGAACTCCTGACCTTGAGCAATCCGCCCGCCTCGGCCTCCCAGAGTGCTAGGATTACAGGCGCAAAAAGTTAATTTTTAAATTATTGGT
>CAUYRT010057270.1:0-57642 GCA_963574885.1 Lepilemur ruficaudatus
GCATACACTTACATAGAACCTTCCACATCCCAGGCACTGATCTCAGTATTTTTAGATATTTACTATATCCACATAAGAGCTACATGAGGCAAGTACTTATTAATATTTTACAGATGAAGAAACTGAGGCATAGTTAAGTAACTTACCCAACGTAACATAGCTAATGGGAGGAGTGAGCCTCATACATTTAAGCACCAGAGAGCACACTCTTTTTGTTTCTTTTTTTTTAATTTCAGAATATTATAGGGGTACAAACATTTTGGTTACATATAACGCCCTTGCCTCACCCAAGCCAGGGCTACAAGCATGCCCTTCCCCCATACAGTGTGCACTGCATCCATTAGTTGTGAGTTCACCCACCCTCACCACCCCCCTCCCACCTGAACGGAAGCCAATGAATATTACTACTATGTGAGCATCTAAATATTGATCAGTTAGTACCAGTTTGATGGTGAGTACATATGGTGCATGTTTTTTTTCCATTCTTATGATACCTCACTTTGAAGGATGGGATCAATCTCTATCCAGGATAATATAAAAGGTGCTAGTTCACCATTGTTTTTTGTAATTGAGTAGGATTCCATGGTATACATATACCACATTTTATTAATCCACCCATGTACTGATGGACACTTAGGTTGTTTCCACATCTTTGCAATTGTGAATTGTGCTGCCATAAACATTCAAGTGCAAATGTCTTTATTATAGAATGTCTTTTTTTCCTTTGGATAAATGCCTAGTAGTGGGATTGCTGGATCAAATGGCATTTCTATTTTTAGCTCTTTGGAGTATCTCCAAATTGCTTTCCACAGGGGCTTTACTAATTTGCCGTCCAACGAGCAGTGTAACAGTGTTCCAATCTCTCAACATCCATGCCAGCATTTGTTGTTTTGGGATTTTTTTTTTTTTTTCTTTGAGACAGAGTCTCACTCTGTTGCCTGGGCTAGAGTGCCGTAGCGTCAGCCTAGCTCACAGCAACTTCAAATTCCTGGGCTCAAGTGATCCTTCTGCTTCAGCCTCCCAAGTAGCTGGGACTACAGGCATGTGCCATGACACCCGACTAATTTTTTTTCTATATATTTTTAGTTGGCCAATTAATTTCTTTCTATTTTCACTAGACACGGGGTCTCACTCTTGCTCAGGCTGGTCTTGAACTCCTGCCTTTGAGGGATCCACCCGCCTCGGCCTCCCAGAGTGCTAGGATTACAGGTGTGAGCCACCGCGCCTGGCCAGGGACCTTTTGATAAAGGCCATTCTCACTGGAGTTAGGTGATATCTCATGGTGGTTTTGATTTGTATTTCCCTAATGATTAGATACGTTGAGCACTTTTTTCTATGTTTCAGAAAGCACACTCTTATTCACTATGCCAGGATCAACCTGATTATTCACTAGTGTTTTTCTGAAGGGACTCAGAAAGGGGATGTGCAGAGATAATGTAGAGTCATTCCGTGGACCACATCCAGCCACAATAAAAGAAAGAGAAAGAAGGCTCTACTTCATTGATACTCAAACATTACAATCTGTGGACCATGCCAGTCAGCAATAAACTTAACTATAAGATCACCAACTTCATGAGCTTTCACTAAATGATACCAATGATTTATCAACATTAACTGAATATTATCTCCTTTAATAAGACACTGATTCTATACACAACAACCAATTCTAAATATTTAAACTAAGCTACAAGCAAAAGTATAGATGTGGAAATATAAGCACTTGTATCATGGAGAATTTGTACAACCCGACTTGCAAAGTAAAAGAATTTACTTAAAAGGGAAATCAATTTCTGTATTCTTTCTGGGAGAATTTGATTATTAAGACACTGGAGAAATCAGCTTAGAAAGCAGTTTTAAAAATAAGGTGATGATACATACAGGTTTATATCTATCACTTAGAATAACTGTTATTAATAATAGCACCTGCAAAATTTCCTGGGTTGAATGATAAATTATATGGCAACCCTACTAAAAGATCATCTTATGTCAGGGACTTCACTCTTCACTGTGGTGGAGAACAGTAATACAGAGATAAAAGACGCATTTCCTGCCCTCAAGGATTTCACAGATCAGATTTCATTCCACTTTGAGGGAGATACATAAAAAGAAAATGACGATGTAGTGCAATAAATGTCAGAACGGAGATGTTGAAATAAGGTGCCTGGATAGTAGCGAAGAGACACGAAACCTTGAGTGAAGAAGGGTGAGGGTCTAGGGACTTCTTTCAGGAGACGTAACCCTTCTGAATTTTAATTGATCAGAGATATAATCAGTATTTGAGTATCTGGTGGAAGATGAAATTCAAAATGGACAAAAAATCAACTTTAGTGAGATATGCAAGGTAGGTAATAATGCATAGTGGTAATGATGCACAGAATTTATTTGAAACCTAAGTGTTAGGTTTTTGAATCTCAAATCTATGAAATTCTAGCGGTGTCTCTTCGGTAATTTACTGAACCTCTCTGCATCTTGCCTTCTTCATGGGTCAAGTGGAGAATAATGATATCTAACTCATATGCTTGTGGGGAGGCTTTAATAAAATAATGTATGTAAAGCCCTTTAAAAAGTGTGTGGCACACAGTAAGTTCATAACAGATTGATTTAATAAGATTGCACTATGTGGAGCGTATGCATGTGAATATTGCAAGTTGAGAGGGGAAGGCGGTTCCTTGTGTGGTATACCCAAGGAGTTTGCACTTGATCCTGAGGGAAATAACAGTTATTGAAGGGGAGTGACACATAAAAGAGTGATAAGATCAGTCTGGATTTTTTAAAAGATTAATCATTCTTGGCAAGTGTGCGGAGGATGGGCTAGAGACGAGATTAGCAGGAGGCAGAGAGAAAAGCTATTGCAGCAGATGATGAATGGCAGCAAGGAAGAAGAAAAACAAAACAAAACAAAACCTGCTCTATTCAGGAAACATTTAGGCAGCACCACCTAACTCCATGTCAAAACCTTCACCATGGCATGGGGCATCCTCACGACAAAGGCTAATTAACCAAAATAGGGTGCAGAGATGAAATTTGAGTCTTCAAATACCTGATACTTCTAGTAGCTATTTTACAAAGGTTACATTTATAGGTGACTGAATGTTAAAGCCAGAAGGGACCTAAAGAAAGGATGCAGTCCATTGTTTTTGCACCTGGCTACCATTAAAATCTCATGGGGATATTTTACAAAATACCAGTTCTTGGGACTCACACATGGTAAATTAAGTAAGGGTCTCAGATTGGAGCTCAAGTGGTGGTGAGTCGCTAAAGCTCACCAGGTGATTCTAATGTGCAGCCAGGCTGGAGAAACCCCCACCAATCACATCCAACCCCCATACTGGACAGAGGTGAAAGGTGAGCCCCAGATAGTCTACTTCTTTTAGGATGCCGGTGGTTATTTTGTTACCTGTTTTAACCTACTATAATTATATAAATATAGTTTCTTATGTACTTACAGCAATATTGGAACCTCTTGGACATTTGATATGAAATCATATTTTATAATAAGTTTACATGATGCAAGAAATGGGGAAAAACACAACATGAAAAAATTATACCATAAGAAAAAGAAACTGTGAGAAAGGAAAAGTTGATAGTTTAGGCAAAAAATATGAAGTGAGACCACATATGCGTTCCACAGACCCAGGGTAGACAAGGCTTACCAAGTTATGAGAGACTGGTTTCCTCCTAGAGTAGGTTGGGAAGAGGTAGATAGGAGAGGACAGGAAAAGCACAGAGATAGGAGAGGGAGAAGAGGAGGAGGCAGAGGAAGAAGAGGAGGAGGAGGAGCAGCAGGAGGAGGAGGAGGAGAAGGAAAAAAACCTCCAGGAAGTCAGGGAGCTGTATCTCATTTGTTCACTTTTGCACTCCCAGCATCATGAGCAGCACTTTGCAGACAGACTAGTCCCGTGTTTTATTTAAAGGGCTGAATAAATGGAAGAAAGGAAGGCATGTAAGGAGGGCAAATGGGTCGAGCAGTTACTTATCCACTTTTTCTCTTAGGTCCATTAAATCTGAACAGTCTCAGAGATGAGAAAATAATTTTCAAAATGTTTACTCCCCCTTATGTACTGGGCTTTTGCTCCCAGAAGCAGCTTTGAATTTCTTTGGCATAGGAATTTTCAGCAGTCCCTGTCCTGGGTCTGAAGTTCTGTGTAGAGAGTTCCTTTACTGATGCTCTAGGTGTAAGAGGGTAGGCTCCCTAGAGAATAAGTTCTGGGTTTGAAATCAGGCCCTGTTGTTAACCACCTGACCTGGGGCCAGGTTCTTCACTGCTTTTAGCATCAATTTTCTTAAAATGGGCACTTCTATGGGCTGAATGTTTGTGTCTCCCTCAAATGCATATGTTAAAGGCCTAACGCCCAATGTGATGGTATTTGGAAGTGGGGCCTGTGGAAGATAATTAGGGTTAGATTATGTCATGAGGGTGGGGTGTGCATGAGGAAATTAATGTGCTTGTAAAAAGAGAAAGAGACAAGAGATCTTTTTCCTTCCACGTGTACGAACCTAAATAAATAGATAGATAAAGGCCACATGAGTTTATTGAAAGAATATACCCATCTGGAACCAAGAATCAGGCCCTCACCAGACACCTCATCTGCCAGGACCTTGATCCTAGACTTCCCATCCTTCAGAACTGTAAAAAATCAGTGTTTGTTGTTTAAGAGACTCAGTCTATGGTATTTTGTTATAGCATCCCAAACTGACTAAGACAGGAATATTCCAGTTGTTGGAAGGGTTGATGAAGTGAATAACACGTGGTTATTAGGACCTTAGCCTGCATATGGTCAGTGATCATAAATGTTAGATGTTGTATTATTGTATTATATTTGTTGTTGTAATATTATTTTAGTTATTATAATTTGACCCATTGCATTTCTCACTCGTGAGAGCAAAGAACCATGGTGTAAGAAACCACAGAATTACAATGAGCCCTTAGGGCTAGATTCCACTTTACTGGTCCTTGGCCCCAACCTTTTATTTTAAACTAAAAACTCCTGACTAGATTTTGTTTGGTCTGGCCTATAGTCACACTGTGATCTCAGATTAGGGGTTAGGCATTTCAAGGTAATATTGAGGTGTCCCTTTATCATCTTTCAGGAGTCCAATCCTATCACAAGGTGACAAATATTTTTGGAAAAGATTTTAGTTCTTAATCTTTAGAATATAATAAAACAAACAGGAAATATAGTGACCAAAAGATATTTCTTTCTTCTCAACATGGTTTTCCTTCTATGCATTGTGTCCTTGATGTATCTTTCTCTTCCTGTAAGGAAACCTCATATATTTGATTAGGGTCCCACTCAAACATCCTCATTTTTGCCGTAGGGATCTTTATTATTCATGGGGCGGGGTGGTTACAACATGGACAGGAAGGAGTGAACTGAGGAGAGGACCCAGGCCTTCATCCTGGTTACAGACATCCACCAAAGATTTAGAGTTTTCATATAGCAAGATTTTAGAAAGAATTTTCCATTTTGGAAAATTCTTTTCTTGAGAAAAGGGAAAATATTTGCTGATTAAGTCAAAGAAGATATGGCATCCCCAATTTAAAACATCCTTAAGTGTTAATTTGCTAGGACTGCCCTAACAAAATAATACAGATTGGGTGTTGAATAAACAGAAATTTATTTTCCCACAGTTCTGGAGGCTGGAAGTGTAAGATCAAGGTGCTGGCAGGGTTGGTTTCCTCTGAGGCCTCTCTCTTTGGCTTACAGATGGACACCCTCTTGCTGCCTCTTCAGGTGGTTGTCCCTCTATGCATGGTGCCTTTGGTGCATCTTTCTCTTATAAGGAAACACACTTATATTTGATTAGGATCCCACTCAAACATGCTCATTTTAAGTTAATCACCTTTTTAAAGACTTTATCTCCAAATGTGATTACAATGTTAGATACTGGAGGTTGGGACTGCAACATATGAGGTTGGGGACACAATTCAGTCCATAACACCTTATCATGAGTCTTAATTTAATGAATCTATGGTTGTGATCCTATGGAACATTCCTAAAACATCTTTCAAGTTACCCTCAAGTACATATTATCTCTCCAGAAAATCAAGTGAACATCAAACATTTAAGAGTAGCTGAACTTCCTTTTGGGATTATAACACAAATTTCATAAACTGGGTCTCCTGAAAACAGACACTAAGAGTTTGAGATATGCACGTAGGAGTTTTATTAGAGAGTATTTTCGCTAACAACCCTGTAAAAGCAGGACAGGACAGAAAGAGAAGCTGAACTGCGAGGCAGTTGCAACAGAGATGTTTTGCTGATCCTTTGGGACTCTTGAGCTGGATAACCTTTCAGAGGCATCCCCTTTTGTACCTTTGTATTGGAAGATTGCTCCCATGGATGGGGGGCACTTCGAACAAGACAGATTCCTTGTCGCTACCACAGTCTATGTATTGCTCAGATCTATTACTTCATACAGAAAGTTTACTGCACTAGAAATAGCTGCCCCAAGACTCTGGTTAGTCTCTTTTCCAGGGAAAACATACAGTAGTTAAGTATGGTGAAATAAACTACAGGCCCCAACTCTGAAACTGACCTTGAGTCCTTAACTGATGTGGTTGTTGTCCTGTCCTGTGCATTCTAGAGTTCCCTCACCCTTGGCAAGCCTCCTTGCCCTTGCTTGTTTCGATTGTTTACCTACCGATTAGATGCAGAGTTTCATCCCTGAGGGGTCTGAGCTCCAGGTCACCATGTCCTTCTTAGTTAATGACTATTGCACTTGTCAGTTTTCTGTCAAGATGTGTCAAGAAGGTACCAAAAGATACCCCAGTGACTCATTCAATATGACAATCATATCCTTCCCTGTCACTGTGGACATTGGGTGCCAGCAGCCACACCTCTGTCCCTGTCAGGGTGGTGGTTCCTTTGCCTGCTTGCTCATCTCTGTACTCAAGAAGCCTAAAGTGACTGAGTGGCAGCTAAAGCTAAAGACTTATTGGGACACTTCAACTGTGTCCCCTTTGATGAAAGCATTCCCCCATGGAAACTAGGACCTCTAGAGTCACAGAACCCAGATTTGTGGAGATGGAAAGTACAAGGACCCCCATTGGACCCCTTGGAGTGATGGTAAGTAGGGCCATGCACACTTCCATTGCCTTGTTGCTGACCAAATATATTTTACCTACTAGGGACACAGTACCACTTCCTTGATTAAAGCTGTTTAATGCATGTATAGAATGGCACCCCATCCTTGAAGGGCATTATACCTAAGCCAATATCTCAGTTGTGCCTTCAGGAGACTGTCCCATTGTTGTGTATGTCTGGCCACTCTGGCAGGTGCAGTATGTGAGAGGACCAGTGAGTCCCATGTACGTGTGACCACTGTCACACCTCCTTGGCTGTTCAGTGAGTCCCTTGGTCTAGTGCAACATTATGCAGGATGCCAGATTGGTGGATTGCTCTGCAAGCCACCATAGAGGCTGTTGACTGAGGCCCTGTGGGAAGGAAAGGTAAATCCATACATGGAATACATATTAATTTCAGTCAAAATAAATTGTCCCTTTCAATGTAGAAGTACAACAAAGACAACATGCTACCAAATAGCTGGTTGATTTCCTTGAGTGATGGTGCCATATTGGGGACTTGGCTATAGTCTCTGTGGCTTCTAGGTCGAACATTTGACAGTGACAGTAACTAGATCAATCCTGAAGAATAAAACCCCATGCTGTTGGATCTATGCATATCCAGTTGCTACTCTCTTATACAGCCCACTGTGCTAGGAATGGGGTGGCTGATGACAGAGAATGGCTGATATCAAGTGATTGTTTGATGCCCCCTGTGTGGTAGATGCTCTCTGATGAACTGTAATGTACAATACAAAGATCTTCACACTTTGGCCACTCCCACAAGTTCAAACACATACCTTTTTTCCCAGATATTCTTGTTACTGCTTATTTCATTTTTCTTTTATTTCTTTGCAGGCCCCTCCCTAATACACAGCCAAGCCATCAAACACTGTTCAATAATCCATGTGTATTCACTTTAGGCCACTTTTCTTCCCGCATAAAGTAGATAAAATTCACCGAAGTTCTACCCATCAGGAGGATTTCTCTCACCGTTATCTTTCAGGACCACCCAAGAAGGTCTATGGTACAGTAACAGCCCATTTTTTGGCTTGTAACCACACACTGGACTGGTCATCCATGAATCAAGCTTAGCTTTTTTTCTTCTCTGTGATTGGGTCATAAGAGACTCCTCAAACAGCCAGAGATGTTCGCTCTGAGAGAAATACTGACTTCCCAGTAGGGGGTGGCATGGGGTCTGGGTCATCTGCTATCTGCTGTTGCAGCATACTAATGCCCACTGGTCTTGCTCATGCTTGACTCAAACGTACCACTTTTTCATCTTGTAATGGAACGCCACTGCACCCTCCAGAGCTGTCTCCATTTGAAGTAAGAGGGCAGCTTCTATACTTTCACATCTTCCCTTCATTGGAAGCAAGCTTCTCCCGAGGAGTGCCTAAGGTGAGGCAGCTTCCGAGCTCCTTTTGGAAGAGGGCAAATCCTGGAGAGGGACTTGGCTGTGAGTTGTCAGCACTCAACACTCCTGGCAGCTGAGAGAATGAGTGCCTTGATTCTGAAGAGTAATCATCACGGCACCCCACAGCTTTTACTGCACATATTTTAAAGGATAATAGGAAAGAAAGAAGGACTAGAAAGTGGGGGTAGTTTGGTAATTAAACCCTACTTGGGGTATCACTCCATGATAAGATTTTTATTTATGTATTTAAGAAAAAAGATGCTGCAGTGAAAAGTCAGGTTCAGAGCCTCTGTCTCTATATACAAGTCTAACTTTCTCTCACAGCTAACCTAAAAATGTAGACATAGAACATCCCAAACTGCACAAATGTCGTCCCCAAATCTTTTAGATGCCATAAGCAAGATTGAACCTTGGAGAATAACTAATAAAACTCTTTCATTGTCAGAACTGGAAACTAACACATAGGATGAATGGCTTATCTATTTGTTTTCGAAGCCTCAGTTTTCTGCATCCAAAAACTGGAAATCACAATACTTCCTACTCACAGGTTGTAACCACTTGTAGAACCCAGACCGTATAGCCAGAAAGTGAGTGAAGAGCAGTGATCTCAGGGCAAATGGTTATAAATCCTTCATCTTGTTCACTCCACCATACATCCATAATCTCTTCTTCTAAAAACATTATAGTTCAGTAAAGAGGCCATTTGTTCATTCACTCAGCTTGTACTTATTGATGCCTATTGTACCAGGCACAATGCCAAGACCTGGAAATTCGACCAATGTTAAGAGCACCTGCTTTCATGGAGCCTGCACTCTAACTGGAAAGATTCACATTCATCAGATAATCACAAACTAAATAAAAAACATACACTTAGAACAAGTGCTCTGAAATAGAGGAATGTGGTTCCAGGAATGTGCATAATAGTAGAAGTTATGGAAGATTTTGCCAAAGTAATGTGTACTGCATGGAGATATAAAGCATTAATAGAGTTAACTTGAGAAAAAATTTAAAAAGAGTATTTAAGGCAGAGAGAACAATACATGCTGAGAACCTTTGGCAGCAGAGGACGTGACACATGTAAAGGATTAAAAGAAGGTTATTCTGGCTGCAGTGGAGAGAGCGAATAGGAGCTTCAGAGGAGCTGCAGAGGTGAGCAAAGGCCAGACCACACAGGGTCATGTTCAGGACTTTTGCCTTTACCTTGAGATAAACGGGAAATCAGTGAGTTGTTTTATTCAGGGGAAGATACAATCAGATTTGCATTTTTAAAAGTTTCCCTAGCTGCCTTGGGGAGAATGGATTGGTGGAGGACATGACTGGATAACAGTGAAGAGTTATGAGTCCATTGAAGTTGTCCTGATGAAAGATGATGATAGCATGGATTAACTATGCCAGCAGAGTTGGAGAAAAGTAGATGGATTTGAATAGTATTTAGTCAGTAAAACTGACAGCATTTGATGCTGGATTACATATGAGAGAGATGCCCAGGATAACTTTCTAGGTTTTTGGTTAGCATAATTGAACGGAAGTGAGGCCAAGATATAAATATATAAGCATTGCCAGGCAAAATGTGATTAAATATTTAATAAGTTTGCTTGCATACAAAGAGAAGTCTATGAATTTAAAGCTTTGATCAGTGTTATGGTCTTTAATTTTTGACTTGTGGACCCTTTGAAAAAATTGATAAAAGTTATAAAACCTCTGTCTAGACAAAAGCACTTTCTTACCCATTCGACATTTTTTATGTATTTTATGAGTCTGCTTCATCCAGGTAAATTTCATATCACATGGTATTTAGGCAGTCCGTGGATTTGAGGCTAAGAAACACTACCAAATCTTTATTCTATAGTGTGTACCCTGTGGTCTCACTTTCACACCATACTACATAAATCTGGAAGATACAGAATATCACTTCCCATTGCTGCTACAGTTATCCATTTATTGTATTTTACTGTTGACTAACAAATGAGTATTGAGTGAACACTTGCAAAGCACTACCCTAATGCTCGGAGGGAATCATAAAACATAAATGCTCCTCGGGGAACCCATACAAAAACACATCAATCCTTAATGACAGAACCAAAGACAAGGGTCACTGTGGCACTACTGACCGGGAAAAGCAGCTCACCCTCAGAGAAAAACTGCCTTCTGTCAGCTGCTCTTCATGTTTATGGCTTTGTGTGGCCTTAGGGGAAAAAAGATATTTCCTTCTCCAGGGAAGGAGTCATTTGGATGCAGCTGCATTTGAAAGAGAATTGCTGACTTAGGATCTAATTCCATGATGAACATTTTATAAAAATCCTATATATAGCAATTATATACACTACATACTGTATACACATGAGACATAAATTATATGGCAAATCAGCTCCTGTGCCAATCCAGAAATATTGAAAAGAAGATATGCACTTAAACTGCAGCTGGCGGGCTTAAAATGAAAAAATATTTTAAAAGAAAATCACATACATGGAGATAAAGTGTCACCTTCTCCAAAGATTCTTTTAAAATTATATAATAATCTGACACGAAATTTAACTACAGTGTTTTTTTGGAGTTTAGTGGTAAGTTTGATCAAGTTCAAAGAATTCTTCCATTTCTCTTATTCAAAGGAAAATACCAAGGAAATACCAAACACATACTGAAGGCTTACTGCATGCCAGATACTGTGCTAACACTTTATATATATTATCTCATTTAATCTTCACAATCATTCTATGAGATAGGTACCATTATACTGAAATATACTGAAACCCACTTAACTGAAGAATAAAATGAAGTTCAGAAATGTCACATAATTTTCTCAGCAGGAATCCATTATCAAATATCAAATCCAGGTGTGTCTGACTTGGAAAGCCCAAGTGTTGTCTTATAAATGACCAATTCACACAAACCACACATTCCATCAAAGTGGAAATAAGGATGTATATTTAATATTCAAGTCATTTGTCATTCTTAACCATTATAATAACACAACTACCGAAATATGTGTTTATCCCTTGAAAACTAAATTACAAGTATTCTTTCAGGACCATTGTATTAATATTTTTGTATTTAATATTAACATATTAATATTTTGTATTAACATTAATATTAATATTTTTAGAGAAACCCCAGGATATATTCAAATATAAAAGTAGACTTAGTTTAAGTCACCATGTTGCAATCATATAAATGTTTCTTTGATAATGAAAAAGATAAAATTACTTGGGATCTGGCAGAATTCTTCCAAAAAATATCATAGTTACTTCCTAAAAATACTGACCTGGGGCCATTCAAAGCAGTAATATCGCACAAAGAAGAAATACGCCCTTGTGTGAAAAGTTTCTTTTTAGTGAATCTCAGCAGTTTGCCTTACAAAGCAAGTAGGACAGCTGCACTATAGAAATGATGGAAGTATATACTTGGAAGATGGCTGGGTTAAGAAATGATCAAGCAATAATCTTTTTCAACATCTAAGAACTGTACATTTTTAAAGATAAACTCATCCCTACATGTTACATAATTGTGTCCAGAGTTTTTTGTGTTTTTAGTCTCTTGAAAATATATCTGATAGAAATGAAGAGACATGCAAGCTCTTTGGTATCTTCTTTCTCTCTCCTTGTCAGATGTCATACCTAGAGGGCTATGAATAAACCCTCCCAATTATCCCATAGCCTTTAACCCAGGCACAAAAACTTCTCTCTCTCAACTCGACCATCAAATTGGCACAAGGCCAAGTTTTATATTGTTAAGTTCACAGCTCATATTAGAGTAAGTGCTTCATCGGGGAGCTTAAAAACACTTCTATTTGAAGATACCAGTTTGCCACATAGTCTTCTTCTTCAAAAAAAAACCCCTGTGTAATCAATGCCTTTTAGCATTCTAGCATATGCATACACAAGAGAAATAGTTCTTCTTTCCCCATAGTTGCATGGAGTCAACAGCGGAAGATGATACTGTAGCCATGAACATATCTTTATAATAAGATAAATCCACCCATAACATTGCTTTCTAAATAACCAAGAAAGCAAATTCCTGAATAATCTTCAGCTGTATGGTCTTAATAGTCTTCTGATTGTTCAATCACGCATTTAAAAGCATTTGGAGCCCTGAAGAATGGTAGATATCCTTTATTGGTTCAGTTCAAAACTTGTTCAGGCTCATTAGCCTGGTCCCATCAAAAATGATGCACCAGTGCGGTGGGTCACACCTATATTCCTAGCATTCTAGGAGGCTGAGGCAGAATCCATCTCTATTAAAAATAGAAAAATTAGCCAGGCTCAGCAGCGTGCCACGCCTACAGTCCCAGCTACTCGGGAGGCTGAGGCAGGAGGATTGCTTGAACCCAGGAAGTTTGAGGTTGCAGTGAGCTATAATGCACTCTAGCCCAAGATTCTGTCTCAAAAAAAAAAAAAAAAAATAGGAAAAGGAAAGAAAGTTAAATGCTCTAAGAAGGATGGAATTATAAATAAGGTTAATACCTACTGTTCTTTCCACCTTTATTGCCTTTAGCAGTCTTCATTTACATTTACATTTACACCACATCACTCACACTGTATCGCACCCTTGCACTCACCTCTACACTATTTTGTGTGCTATGCATTGTACCTGCCTATGTTGTCCTCTCCTGCTCCATGGATCCATATCACTCCTTCCTGTACCTACACTCTGGTGGACTTAACTGTGTATAATAGTTACACTTCACTTGGAGAAAACCCAATGCAAGGAGTTTGATCTCATCAAGCCGATAAAATAGGAAGAAATAAATAATTTAATGAAACTCAAATTCCAAAGTCACTTTGTGAAGGAGGATGTCAGATTACACAACATACTCCCAGTCACTCTGGTAGTAGACATTATTATAGCTATTTATTGAGTTCTATGAAATGAGTATAACAATCCCCAACTTGCAAATGAGGAAACCAAGTTTAGCTGATTTGTTCAGATAAAGAAAAATAAGGATTAAACTCATATCTGTTTCACTCCAAAGAGAATGTTCTTAATCATTAGATTATTTCATGTCCTTGGGGCTTGCTTACAAAGTTTACATTTAACTGTTCCCCTGCCCCGAGATGTCCTTCCCTCCCTCTCACCACTAAGATGCTATCATATGTTGGGAATGTGTTTTTCCCACTTCTAATGCTCCTTTTCTTAGAGGGAGCTCAAATAGTGTGACTCTGGGCTTTTCTCTGAGAGGTGGAATGACTTCTTTGATTGGTAAATTTCGAAAGAATAACTAGGCTCTGCTCATGTTTACCTTTCTTCTTGAGTGAGTGATAATGTTTTAGAGCAAGTGCCGTCCTGAGTTCCTAAGTTCTTACATGGGCAGCCATCCCCTTGGGAAGGTAAGCCCAGACCCGCATGATCATGGTGGATGGGTAAGTCCGCCTAGTTCCAAGGGTCAGTTTCAGCAAGCCCACTTGATGGGAAACGAGGCTCCCAGCCTAGCGTCATCTGTAGTTACGGTGATATTTTGCCTTCTACCTTTAATCTTTTTTTCTTGACTTTTTCAGAATCTAGCAGGAATGAAGGGTACAATTTGGGAGCCTACCCAGACACCTAGATGCTACTTCCTCTGAAAACCTTTTTCCAAACCCTAATTCAGAAATCACCTTTCCTTTTCCTATCTCCTCAATACTTTGTATTTCCATATTAGCCTTTATAAAAGGTTCATTTATATTAGTGGCAAATTGTACTACTGTGAAACTTCAGAAGCTCGGAACTGTGTTGCACTCATTTATAAGTGTGCCTCCCACACAACCTACCTAACATAGTGTTTTGCAGGTAGTAGGACTTCAAAAGCATGTTTGTTGAATTGAATCGAATTGTTTCTATTTCATTTCATTCTTTGTGTGTAACTTTAAAGTGTTTTTTTTTTTTTAATTTGCACTTTTCTTAATTCCACACTTGGTTAAAAGCTGTAGGAGATGCAAACTGCATTTTCTTTTCTCTGCAGTAGACCACTCAGTGCAGTGATTCAGGCCCAGTGGAGAAGCTATAAGGTTGCTAGCCTTCTAACCAACAGTGAGCCAGTTAACTGTTCCCATTAGGAGAATTGCCTGTTTGCTTCTCTTCCCATTCACTCTGATTACTCACCCTGTAGGCTCCCAGGATGGAGGCATCATGGAGTGTTGTCCTGGAATTAAAAGAAGAAACTTTGAGTCTCAGAAGTGGTAATACTCCTATGTTTGAAGCTGAGGCATCTTCAGGAGCAGCTGGAAGCCAGCTGTCATTAAATCTATTTCAGGCAAGAGGGAACCTAGGATTTTTAATTGAAAATGGAGTATTGTTGCATATCTTATAGTTGTATTGCAAATGAATATGAGTGTGGCAGTGTTTCTGAAGCAATGAATTTAACACCTAGCATTTTAAGAGCTTGCATTTGTTGCCAAAGCACTAATTAAGCTTTACAGATGAGAGACTAAGTGACTCATTAGAGGTGACAGAGAACATCAGCGACAGGGCTTTTGGATGTCATAAGGGCCTTGTGTGAAGTTTGGGTTTCATTCATTCAGCATTATTCTTTATTTGAAGTTTGTTCTGTAGCTAATCATAATCTGGTTCATTCATTTACTCATTCATCCATTCATTCACCTATGCCTTAATACATTCAAAAAACTCTTATTGAGCACTTTTATTATGCAAAACCCAATAGAAAGTGCTAGAGACAGAGATAAACAAATCATTGTTCCTGCCCTTAAGGAGCCCATAGGAAATGATAGATCAGAAAATGAATTGTTAGAGTACCTAGTGATAAAGGCTGTAAGTTAAAGGAGCTAAGGAAGGGTAAAAGAGCGGCTCTAACCAGCCCGGGGTCTAGAAGAATTTCCTAAAGGAGACTAAGTTTGAGCTGAACATTGATGCTTTAGCAGGAGTTTTCCAGAAACAAAAGAAAATGGTGCAGAGCTTCCAGTGTTTCCAAGGCAGAAGATTTCTTTGGAGAAAGGTACAGCAAGCAGATAAGGAGAACCGTGTTCCAGCTGGGGCCAGATTTTGCAGAGCTCCACAGGCTGTGCTAAAGAAGTAATTGTGACTTTCCTGCTGCTCATAGAGGAAGATGCTGTCATAAAACTTACATCATAAAAAGTTCATTGTGGAATCAGATTGTAGACTATTGTTGTAATGCTGGTCTAATGGAGGAAAAAAAGTTTGATGGATATTTATGATATAATGACAGGACAGGCCCCTGATTAAATGTCTAGATTTTTCTTTTTTTTTTTTTTTGGCGGGGTCGCGGGGAGGGGGGAGCATACAAAGTCATAGGAAATAAAGTATGAAAGAAGTAGTGGGAATTAGAGATAAATCTTAAAATTCCAGCTTAAATACCTGGGTGGATGGTAGTATCTATTAACAGTGCTAGGAAATACAAGATAACTAGTAAATTTGAGGAAATAAATGATATAGTCAGATGTTGAGATTGAAGTGTTTGTGAAACATCCAATTGCAATGGACAGACGTAGTAAAAGGGCAGGTTAGAAGTATGATCAGAAGGTATAAAGTATTCATCCGTACAGGTAGTGGTTGAAACTACGGATGTAGATGGAATTTTTTCTACATGTAACCATATTCCTAATTGCTTTGGCTGCATAGATAGTGTTTTTTACTTCTAATGAAAAGGCCACTCTCAGGTCTTGGCTGAGCAAAGTAACTATTAATTTTTGAAATACCAAACATCAAAATTATGACATATCTACACATTATTCTCAGGAGCATAGAAAAATGACTACGTGGATAAGGAAAATAATTAAATTGTGATAAAATGTGGCCCCTTCTCCATCAATCAAGAAAAAATAAAACTATGGTTATGATAGAAAGAATATTAGACTCAAGCCCCTTTTTAACTTTATTAGAAATACACTATTGTCTCCTGCACCACCTTTTGTGCTGCTCTCCTCATCCTTCTCCCTTCCCTCCCCATCCTTCTGCAATCTGAAGGCCTGAACATCAGTTTTCACCCTCTCTTCAAGTGTCGGTGGCAACTTATTTAAAGAAGAACCAAAAGGGCGAGGGTTCTCTTTGTGCAAACCTCACGTATCAGCTTAAGGAAACAGGTCCACAGGCTGGTTTCAAATTGGTTTTTATCTAAATTCCACATATTAAGGTTCCATCTGTAGAGCTAACCCAAACAGAGCAGAAAAGAATAAAGATGTGAGGTCAAAATTGAGTGTGGATTCCATAATTGTAGAATTTGCTTTCATTCTCAGTTCAGATTGTACCTCTGACCAGGAAACCTTGTATGGTCCCCTCTCACCTCCAACCCTAGCCTGAGTTAAAAGAGCACTTTTCCATACAACATCAGAATAACTTTCATCTCTATCTGTGACTAGAGTGACAGCTCCTTCAGGGCAGAGACCAGGGCATTCCCTACCTAGTGTGGCATCAAATCCAAAATAGGTACCCTCAAAGTTTTCTGAATTTATCTATCTTTCCAAATGCCAAAACATGACAGTTCTTATGAATTAGGAATTATTTATTTTAAATAAATTGGAATTCACTTCAGAACTCATCTTCTTACAAAGATAAACCCTCATGAATAAAAATACCACTGGAGAGTTGTGCATAATATCCTATTTTAATGAATGAATCTCTTTCATTACATCACTTTCCTTGTTCAACGTTTATAATATGCTTCCCATAATGATGGAGTTTCTCATCTCACAAAAAACAGATTGAACTCCGTTCAAAAATAAATTGTGGACAATTAAGTTAGAATCAAATATTCTGAATCATATATCTGAAATTCAAGGTCAAGAAAGCTTCTCATATTGTGAAACCATTTCCCTAATATAAAAGACATGATTTAATCATAAATAAAGCAGAAAATAATAACACTGTGATGCCTGATATATAGGGGTGTGTGTGTGTATTTGTATTATATATGTTCGGTTGTATTACATATCTGCATTAATAAATTGACTACCAGATAAGAATTGTCTCTCTGTTGCTGGAATTTTGCATAGATTTTTATCAGCACCTCTCTTGCTGTGCTATGGATTTGTTTTTTTTGTTATTTGCCCAGCTGGATAATGAGCTCCTAACAGACAGTTTATTTTAATTCCCTAGTACCTGTGATGATATCTGGAATAAAGAAGAAATTTTAAACATATCTTCTCAATGAACAGTAAAACAAAAAAAGTGTTTATTTACAATAAGGACGTCAGGACTGTTTATACCCCCCCTGCTTAGTCTTGGATGGTGTCTGTTGTTTATTTGTGTCACTGTGCTCCACCACCAAGCCTCCGTCTTCATGCCGAGGGCAATGCACAGGTAGGAAGTCAACAAAGGTCATGAGCTGATGTCAGACACGAAGAGGCACAGGTAAAACCTCAAAGCTAAGCAGGTTGAAGAAAATCAGAGCTGGGAATCAGAAAGTGATCTGCTAAATCTGAATCCCGACGAGAGTGAAAACAATAGTGCCTAAGCGACTGTCTAGGATCAGCACCTAGAGAGGTCAGTGAGTGACAAACTGAAGAAAACTGGCAAGCTTATTTGCAGTGTACAAGTTTCTCACCCTATAGCCATCCAGGCCTAGAATGAGCCATTCTTTTTTCAGTATTTATCCTATTCCCTCCAACTATAACACGCTTCCCTCACCTCAGTTCTGCTACTTTTATACGGCTCATACATCTCAGTCATTGTCTGAGAAGTCTTACGATCCTCAAAACTAGGTTGGGTATCCTTCCTATAAGGTCATATTGTTCAGCATGTTGCCAAACTCATCGTAGAGTATGGAAATCACCCATTTAGAGAAGAGTTTTATTAACTTTTCTGAAAGTTACACTTATTCCCAGTACCCAGAGTCTAACACAGTGCCCAATACAGAGTAGGCATTTGATAAATATTTGCCGAATGAAATAAGGAAGCATGTTTTGTCTTTACACATAGGAGGAAAACTATTAAAACAAAGAGTAATCTTTTCAGTATCAGAGCAGTATCTAATATTCATTCATTCAACAAATATTTATCAAGTGCCTACAAAGTGCCAGTACTAGATGCTCTGAGCACTCTATTGTGAATCTTTTTCTTATGTTTACAATGACCATTTCATTTAGTGTCTGTTTTGTATGGGTATTTTTTGTGTTTTAACATTCATGACAACAACAACTGTGTAGAGTCAGTACTTTTGTGACACATTGCAGATAATGAAAGTGTGTCTCATGGAAGTTCACTAACAGTTCAAGGTCTAATTTTCGAATAAGATGAGGTGCTAGAATTAAACCCACATCTGTCTGAACCAAAGACAATTCTTTTGCTACCACATAACTAAAAGAAAATTCTCAGGGTAGGTGAAAAGTTTTCCAGCTGGACCTCTCTGTGAGCCTTAAATGATCTTCACTAGGCTATATTTAATTATAAAAATTTAATTATGAAATCAAATAGACTGTATTAAAATTTAAGAAGTCCTACTTTTGCTCAATATTTTATGGATGCTATTGAGTTTTGTACTGAAATCTGCAGAATATTTTTCTCAGTTCTTTTCTGGGCCTCCTAGGGACAGAGCATCAGAAAATAAGTTGTTCATTGTCCATTTGCACCTTAAATTACAGCTTAAAATATCCTCAGATAACACAGTGGTGGGAATAAAATGATTTAAAATTAAATACAGTTAAAGAAAATTGAACGAGATTATATAATAACTAGGTATTAAAAGAGTTTATTTTATCCACTATTTAGTACCTTCAGGACATCTATTTAAACTGATTTTAAGATTTTAAGTCTTTACTATTTATGTTCAGTACTGAGGGCAGATCTTCATAGAGCTTCACTTACAGGTCTTTAATCATATCTGTCACACTGCCCTGTCACATCTCCCCAAGACTTTTCAATGTGTCCAGGCTATTTGACCTCTTAATGTGAATAAGTATTATGTACAAAGCCCTATAAATGTGTGTATGTGAATATATGTAGTGAAAGGAAGGAAAAGATTAAAAAGTACTTCAAAACTAAACTTAAATATTTGGGACTTCAGAAAAAGCTTTGTTAGAGTGGAAGGAAGATTGCAAATATAGGCAGAGTTCTGGATTTAAGTCTCGTACTATTACTGTCTTATAAGCTTAGATAAAATTTGTGAAGGCTACTGACACTTTTCTTATATAGAGTATAGTAATACTAATAGTTCATGAGCAGAAGAACTCTGATGCGTTAAATAATGATGATTGAGATTTTGTAAATATAAAGCACCATACTGATATGTATATAGTATTAAACTGAAAATTCCCATTTTTCCTAGTGAAACTATATAGAAATACCTTTAGATGCAGAGCATGTATAACTCATTTCCCTCCATCATGTGTAGGTAAATGTGGAATACATATTTTTTAATGATGAACTTCTAAGTGGTTTTCCTACTGTGGGAAAACATGACTCTAGAGTTTTACCAGAGCTTAATTTAGATGGGGAGGGGTGGGGAAGAAACACCCGGCCAAATGAATAAATACATACCAGATGAAATGCTGGGGTGGGGATTGGGAAAGGAAGTAACATGGCCAGTCAGACTCAATGGAAAGTGCAGTAACTCTCAGGTAGGCTCTGCTCTGAGGGTTTAACAGAGGAGATAAAAGCAAAACTGTAATAGAAAGCAAACTCTAGTCAGTTCCATGAGAGCACCATGACATAGGAAAAAAAGATAATTTTAGGGGAGTTTGGAGAAAGATCATTCTAAACTGAGCAAGCTTAGAGGGGTGTGCAGAGATATGTGGAGGGGAGAGGGCAGTAGGAAAGCGGAGAGAGGCTTTGTGGAAAGCACAGTCCTGTCCTATTCTCTTTGCTTAATTTTTCTGATGGATTTGAAGGTTATCTCTATATACATCAATTCTGAAATTTATTCTCTCCAGGCCAGACCTCTCCCCTTGAGGTCCAGACTCATCAGTTCAACTTTCTTCTCAACATATCGACTTGGAGGTCTAACAGGCATTTTAAATTTAATATACTGATATGGATAACCTGATCTGTGTCTCTAAACCTTGCTTTAGCAACAGGCACCCCCACCTCAATTCCATTTCTACCATGCATTCTTCAAGCCAAAAACCTCGGGCTCACCCTTAATCCTCTCTATTTATAACTTCTCACATGCAACCCAAGAGCAAATTATATTGTGTTTACCTCCACAATATATCTCCAGTGCATCAATTGGTATTGCCAATATTTGTACCTCCCAATTCCATGCCATTATCAACCCTTACCTGGATAAGTATATTAGGTTCCCAACTGAATTCCATTCATTATGCCCTGTAGTACACTCTTCACAAAGTAGCTGGAATAATCTTTAAACATAAATCAATCATTTACTCTCCTGCTTAAAATATTCCAGTGATTTCCCATCACACTGAGAATAAAATGGCTCACAAATAAATGTGATGGGGCCACTCTCTACCTATTCAAAGTAATCTCTTACCACCCTGCCTTCTCTCCCTTTTGTTATGCTTCTGCCCCACTGTTTCTCCTTCTATTCTTAGAACATACCAGTGTTGTTTCTGCCTCAGAGCCCTTGCACTCATTGTTTTTTTCTGCCCAGAACATTCTTTTCCCAGACCTCTATATTATTCTTCTCATTTTTCAGGTCTCAGTTCAAATGCATCCAACTCCGAATGCTCTTTCCTTACCACTGTAGCTGCAGTGCCGCAATCCCCTCCACCATTATTATCTATCCCATTGCATTTGACTCTGTTTTATTTCAGCATATTGTGCTATCCAAATTTATTACATATGTGTATATATTTGCTTTTCTACCAATACTTCTGAAAAAAGCTCCATAAGAGTCAGGACGCTTCTTACTCCTTGTCATCACTATATTGCCAGTACCTAGACACGTGCTTGGCACATAATAGTGCTTAATGAAATCATGTTTAGTGGTTGAATGATTTTGTTCTATATAGTCAGTTTTCATTTATCCAAAGTAGTTGTTGAATCTTACACAAGAACAGAAAAAGTCCTTTTTACGCTACGAACTATAAATTAATTTATGCAGTAAATTCATTTTCAAATAAAACTTTTCTGGATACTCTGAGTATTAGTGAGTTTGAGGACAATGAGAACTGACAGACTCATCTGATAATTTCATGCATAGCTTATTACATTATACCCAGGAAATCATTAGCATGTTTTAGCCTAGCAGAAGCAAAATAAATAAGTAAATAAAATGAACAGGTGGGATATAAAATGCCAAAGTAATAGAAGGTGACTGCGTGCATACTTTACATGATATGCCATGAGGCAATGTTTTCCCTGGTGACAACATAGTGGGAATGACTTCTTGGTGAAAGAATAGAGTTTAAGCCAAGTAATCAGGAAACATCAGGGACTCAGAAACGCCCATACCTCACAGGGCCATTGACAATACCATTAATGGACCACAGTGTGAAATTAATGCACAGCTTTGTGGGGACAATGATCCCCTGAGACCTGCCTGCGGTGGCACTGTAGCTATGACTCATTGTCGGCAATTATTAGTAGGAAAAGTGTCTTGAAAATAACAGAAACTTTATTAGTAACATGATGCTGATATAAGCTTGAAAGGAAGTATCTTGTTTTTTTGTTTATGGGTTAAGAAATTAACTATTTAAGGTTGTAATGGAATGGACATCATTAAAAATGTTCAATATGAAATGGTTGCCTAAAATATCAGCTTATTAAAAAATTGTTCAATTTAAACACCAGTAAGCTATTGAGCATTTATAATGAACCAGACATGTCGAAAATACCAAGAAAAAAATGAATGGAGGTGGGGAGGTAAGGAGGAAGGAAAGAAGGAAGGGAGGAGAGAAACTATACATCTTTAATTAACAGAGTTCACAAATTAATGGTAGTATACACAGGTAAACACCTGAATATACTGTCTGACTATGATTAAAGAGAACTGCATTAACTGGCATACAAACAAAGCATTGCAGACAAATGTATGAAAAACCGATTCATTATTGAGTGAAGGAAAAATCTGATAAGTGTCAGAAAGTAATTAATGCCAGAATGTATCCTTGAAGGAGAAGTAGGATTTAAACAGAAAAAAAAGGTTTCAGTTGTTGAATAAATGATAGATATTCTGGTTGTAGTTGCCTTATAGCTAAGTAGACAGGTAGCTCACTGTCCTGTAAAGTATTGACACACATGGTTATATCCAACACCATACCAGATTATAGCCAATATTTCTACTTTTGTTTCTGATTTGGATTGTAAGCTAAATATTTTTATTAAAATAATTATTCTCCAAGACTAGATTGTTGCTGAATTTTTATACTGTATTCACAAGAAATTCATGTGATGCTGCTTGGCTTCTCTTAGGCTCTTCCTCCTTAGTCCAGCCAAGTTCCTTGTAGCCCAATAAACATATACTGATACGTAGGGAAGTCAAGTACCTATTCTAGGTCCTGACTCTCCATTTGCCTAAAGCCAGTTTATTGGATTTCAGCCAAATGGTAATCATGAATTTTAAATCGTACTGACAATATTGGTAATTCTGGTGTTCTAGGTGAACACTAGCGTTTTCATAGGTAAATATGTGGTAGTATATTTGGTGGCTACAATTTGGATCATTAAATGAGTAGGACAAGCAATTACTATGAGAATGTTAGATTTCTCGACAAACTTAAAACAGAACTCATACCCTTCTCCCCAAAACTGGTATTCTCTGTGCACCCTTTCTCAATGCTTAAGTAAGAAATTTGGCAAGTCAGATAATTCTCTATCCTGCATCATATCACTGAATCTGAAAATTCCATAGTTCCATTTTTCAGTATTTCTCAAATTTCCTCACTCTTTTCTATCTCCTCTACCGTGATCCAAACTACAGTAATCCCTCTCCTGAATCACTGCGATTGCATCTTAATTTGCAAAAGCATCTTCTACTTTTGCCCCTCATCACTAATTTTTCATATTTTCACTAGTATGTAGAGGGATGTTTTGAAAATGCAAATCCTATCCTTTCATTGCCTGCTTAAAACTCTTCAGTGATTTTGTTCTTAGGACAAAAACTAAAGTCTTTCACGTGGCCTGTGAAGTTCTTACGATGAGGACTTTGGCTTGTACCACTCCCCGCCTCATTCTCTGTCTCAGCTTTCCTTCATTTCTTTAAATGAGTCATGCTGCTTCCTACCATAGACGCTTTGAATAAGATATTTCTTCTTCCTAGGATACTGATTTACCTGGCTAATTATTGCTGGCTATTTCTTTACCTGGTTAATTACCACTCATCTTTAGAGGTCAGATTAAATGTTCACTTCTTCACAGAATTCTCTCTGGCTCCCAGACTAGGTCAAATTGGCTTCTGATATGTCTTCATTGTTGTACTTCTTTCCCTTACTGTAGTCAATTTGTGATTAGAAGTTATTATATAATCTTGGTGTTAATACTTTTCTTCACTCTTACGGCATCGAGTATATCTTTACTGTTCTATTGGCTGTTTGTATCTAAGTTCAATGACTGGCATACAAGAGGTGCTAAGAAAATGTCTGTTGAAAAAGGAATGAATAAATAAATAAGTTATGTAAATGAAAGAATGAGCTAATTGTTGTACCATGTTAAAGGCTGAAAATGAATGCTGATGGTCAACAAAAAACCAGTAATTTGGATGGTGTCGTTCAGATAATGGACAACTAAAAATGGCTCAAGATGGGCTAGACCAATTAAAGATTCATCATATTTATAATTTTAATTCCATATTCTTTTATATATTGTGAATTTTAATTTATTAAGGATCACAGCTCCATTATCAATAGTATCTATTAATTCCAACATTTTGAGCTATGTACAGCAAATTGCAGGTAACTGATTATCTGAAAGTAATAGCAACATTTCATGTTTTGTGACAATATGCATCATTCAAATAAAAACTTGTCCATTTCTAGTATTTGATAAAATAAGTCTTTCTTAACAATTAGACTTCTAATGTAGCAAATCAAGTGCAAAGATACAGACTTATGATCAATGATGACTTCATAGCCACAGCTCAGTTTAACACTTTCCCATAACATTTTAATACTTTTGTTGCTAATGCAAATAGATAATTCATCATAAACTGGCTTTAGCATTAATATTCTGAAATCAAAAACAACAGAAAAAAGCAGAAAATAGCATTAAAGAGGATTTATTAGTTCATGTAATTTAAAAAATTTCAAAGTGGTCAGGTTTCAGGATGGTGTGACCAGGATTTTGATGGCATTTCTATGTGATTCTCCATATTTCAGCTTCACCCTGAAGCTGGTTTCTCTTTTGTTGTGGAAGGCTTGCTGTAGCAATCACCAGCTTTACAACCTAGTGTACTATTGTCCAGTGAGATAAGGAGAATATCTTTCCCACAATTCCCAGCAAAGGTTCTGCCTAGGATAGCAGAAATATAAGTGCTAAATATATTGGCTAAGGTTGCCTAAACCAGTAACTGTGGCAAAGGGAGGAATTACCCTTATTGACATAAATCAGTCAGGGCCCTCTAGAGTTAAACTGCAGATTTACTAGAGGGGAGGACAAGAGTGAATATTGGGAGAAAAATACTACTCACTATATTACAAGTCGAGGCTTTTGGATAATACTGCAAGTGTACAAATAAATGAAACTTATCACATGTTTTATATATACCTTCAAGTCCACATAAATATATATAGTAAAATTAACTTCACTGGACATTAACATAGATAAAAGTGTGAAAGTATAGATTGTCCATCACTAAAGGAAGGTAAATTTAATTAATTAATTTTAATTTGTTATTAATAGTCCTAGTAATTATTAATCAATTTATAGAACAACTTATCATCCAGTAACTCTACATTTCCATAGCTTTCAAGTATGTTTTCAAGCAGTTAGGTAGTAAGAAGAGATTATTTTCATGCCTTAATATAAATAGCTTTTCTATAATTTCAGATGAATAATTACTGAATTCTTTCAACAAAATGACCATGTCTCAGTCACCATTTGACTGTAAGTATTAAATATGATGCCTCACACACAGTGAGAGCTAAATAAATCGGTGTTAATTAAATGAATTAATTAACTTCAAGTATGGAAGATACATTAATTTATAAAGACTAAAAGTTTCATTTTAAAAATGCTCACTTTCATTATCTAGCAGCCTGAAATCAAAGGAGTACTTGAACTAAGGAAGTCACGGCATCTCACATACTTACTCGTTCCAAAATTTACCAGCATAATTGCAGATCTACTCTCAGCACTGTGCCAGACAATAAGTAATTCTTTTTATAATTTCTATAGCATCTTATACATACTAAATCATAGCACTTATAATGTTTAATTGTTCATTCACTAATTTAACAAATATTTACTCAATATTTACTTTTTATCAAGCACTGGTATATAAATATAATGAAGACGCAATCCTTACCCCCAAGAATTGTGTGTGGGGTGTGATAAAAGTGCATAAAGAATGTCTTATTTGTCACTGTATCTCAAATGATAGCATAGGCATATAGTAGGTGCCTAATAAACATTTGTCAAGTTTACCAATAACGATGTAAGGCTGAATGAATAATATCTTTTGAGAAGTTTACTGCTCACTCAAATCCCCTGGCACGGCTGGGAGTGGGGCTCCACTCAATCATGGCTATAAAACCAATCAGTTAGAAGAATGAAACACTGAATTAGACTGAATTTGATGACAGTGTTGTAATGAAATCCAAGACATTAAATTAAGTTTTATGGAATGATGATGGTGCCTTCCCTAAAGGATAAAATACTTTGACTTTCCTAATGATCCCTGTTGCTGAGTATTTTGTTACAATTAACCTCAGGGCTTATCTGCAAGAGTTCAGAAAACCAGAGCTGAAGTTCCCAGCATTTGATGTTTTTAACTCTCCAAACACTATGTTTGATTCTCTTACATGGGAGGATGCTCAGAACCTAAATTATGGCCCCATATTCCTTCTGCATTTCCACACTCAATCCCTGTGTTTAACCTTTACGCGGTCAAATTGGATTCCCAATTCTTCCTTGTTGATTCAACACACATTTACAGAAGTGACGGGTGTGGGACAGTGACTCCAAGCTTCAAAGTTTGGACCACTTCAGAGCAGTCCAGACAGAGCAACTGATGAAAGAGGAAAGAAGATGAATTTGATTTTAAGTAGAGACGTTCAGATGAGAATACGGTGCCCAGAGAGAACCATTTGGCAAGTAGTTGTAATTGTGGTACAAAATCTTTGGGGAGAGTCTGGAACTTCATGGAAACACTAGCTAAGATGGAATTCTTATCACCATTTACACATGTCATGAAAATCTCCACCCTTGTGCCAAACAGTCCAGTTAAGTGGAAAATACAATTTTCTCCAGCCTACACAAAATCTGTAGACATGTCAAAACACAGTCCAAGTCCTTTCTTTTCTTCAAAGCATTCTCTGACTATCCTTATTCCTGTAAATGCCCCTACTGTTCAACTCCTTTTCATGTGCACATAATAACACTTGCCATTTGCTTGTATATAGCTTTGGGTTGTTCTAAATTGTTTTGTATATCAAATGTTTATTGACCCAAAAGACTTTAATTCCCTTGAAGACAGAATATATTACATCTCCTCTCAAATCCTCCACAAGTCTGGAACCTCAGCATATCCTCCAAAGAGCCTTACCCATTTAAATTGCCGGAATATCTTTCTCTTTCTTTTCATAACAAAGTCCTCTTCTTTGACAATTGCCACACTACTTCCTTTTATTCAATATTAAGGAGTCCCTGCTTTATTGACAATGAGTTAGGTGAAGCGTCAGGGCTGTGGAACTAAAACAATTTCATGATAAAGAGAATCACATAAATAATTAAAATACAATGTGATGCACGCTGAGGTAGAATTAAGCACACAGTGTTTATGGTACAAAAATACATGTCTCTTTCTGACTTGTAGGAGTACAGAAGACTTAGAAATGAAGACATCTGAATAAGGTTAGAAGAACAGGTAGAAGATAGGAAAATGGGGAAAAGAAGGGGTGACTAACCAAACATGAAATGATCATTAACACTGTAGTAGGGATGATTAATAAAAAAACATGATGCCTTTGTAGGCACTTAATCAGACATATGGAAAGAATGGGGGAATGATGAGAAATAATGTTAAGAAAATACAATATCATGAAGGATCTTATATGCCTTCTTAACTAGTTTGGACTTTATTTAAAGGCCAAGAGAGAGAAAAAAAATAGTTAAAGCAGAGATGTAATGTTATTAGATTTTGTTTTAGAAATCTCACGGATAACAGCCAAGGGGGACCAATAGCACCTAGTTCAGGTGAGAGATGATGAGTTTCGAAATAAAGCTATTGCTGAGGTGGCCATGGGAGAAGGTAGTAAAGCAATGAATCACCATGTCTTTGTCCCTGAGAGAAGCAAACCACTGGGAAAGAAGAGTGACATTGCCCCACCCTCCCCCAATCCTGGTTTGAACAATTAGAGGAATAATGGTAGCATCCATCTATAGATGTACAGCAGAAAGAGCAATAATTTCTGTTGAGAAAATGCAAAGAAAGTACTGTTGTTTGGGTTAAAGTTTTATTGCAGGTTCCACCAGGTCAAACTGTCTAGTGGGTGTTGAATACCCTGATCTAAAGTCCAGGAGGAATAACAAGGCTGGAGACAGAGATTTAGAAGTAATTAGATAAAAATGGTGGTTGAAGTCATAGGATAAAATCCAAAAGGGAAATTGTATAAAAATGCGGGGGAAAAATACCAAAGACAAAACCTGGGGGAACTTTAAAATCTAAGGTTCTTGTATAGGAAGAAAGGCTCACCTGCAGAATGGAGAAGACTATGGGGTAGTGAGAGGCATGCCAGGTGAGTCCGATACCATAGAAGCCATAGGATGAGAGATTTTCAAGGAGACAGTCAACCATCTAACATGCAGCAGAGGTCAGTGACTCCCAATACCCCCTCCACACCCAAATATAACCCTGAGCAATTCTCTACTTTATTCTGACATTTCTTAGATCAAGTATATAAATGAGATATATTGATTCTTTCCTTACACTTCTCTGAATCATCTTAATGCTTTTCTCTATAGGTCTAGGCCTTGCCCTAACATCTTGTTCCAAATATGGTCCCATAACCTGCAGCAAATAGATGCTTAGTAATTAATTACACTCTACAGTAGTGAGGTTTTTTGTTTGTTTGTTTTTACAGAATAATGTGGCATCCACTGTGAATCATTTGGCACTTCTCCCTTCTCCCTGTTTCCCTGATAGTCTGAGTTTATGTTTTCCACTCAAGATAAAATATATAACCATAAACACTGTTTTCTCTCTTTCTACCTCTGAGATAAGACCTTTGCTCTAACTGGACATTCAAGCATGAACCGCCAGTTTATTTAAACCATTTAGGGGCAATGGAAACTAAAAAAGGGATTTTGTCAAACTAAAAAATATAATAAATGAATTTGTCCAATGCTCATAACATGCAAAATTCTCATTGGGTGATTACATTCCCTCTACTAGTTCATCCAAATACCTATTTATTGAACATTTCTATTAAATATCTAGGGCCAGACTTCTGTAAGTTTCAGATTATGTGTGTAACTACATTCTTGACATATTCACTTGAATGTCCCACAGATATTTCAAAGTGAACATATTTACAGCTAAACTTTCCCAGAAAACACATTTCTTTTTTGTAAATGGTACTGATCACTCAAATCAGAAAATTCAGTTATTCTAGATTCGTTTTCCTTCCTCATACTCCGTAGAATATTAATTATCAAATCCTGCCTCTTTGACATCATAAATGCAGTATTTCATATTTTAGTCCCTTACTTTCCATCCTACAATCGTTTCCTGTTTCAAACCTTTATCATTTCCCACCTGACTTACTGCAGTAGCCTCCTAAAAAGGATATGAAAGGAAAGGCTTAAAATCCATTTGTATGGAAGAGTCAAAAAGTATAAATTAGACTGTGCTGTGTTTATGTTTTAAATTTCCATGAAAACTACATTGCTGAATCTTTCCCTGTATTAAAAATGTGGATTGATGCCTCTTTGCCTTCATCCATGGTATTTGTAGATCCTCAAATGCCATCTCCATTTTTTCACCTGACAGATTCTGCAAAATCTTCAGGACTCATTGCAGTAACTTCACTGTCTTGTTTACCACTGTATCCTCAGTGTCCAGTAAAATGCTTCACACATAACAGACACTTAATACATATTTGCTGATTAATTTATTCTCTCTCAATCATGCCCATTTAACTTTTTAGTGTCTTTCAGTTTTTCCTTTTACAATTTCTTCTTTTTATAACATTATTGCTATAATGCTTACATCTTATATAAATATGGCCTCGAATTTTCGTATATTACTTTTATATGTTTTTTCCTTGATCATAGTGTTTGTTCAGATTTAAGGGTATTTCTGCTGCATTCATCAAGAGGGTTTTCTCAAAATTGTCCTTGCTTTTCATACATTTCCCCAATTATAGGCTCATTTTCATTTAGATTTGAGACCAGATGTCAACCTATTAAAAAAATAAAATAGCTTTGTCCTCAGGACATGGATCCCGTCTTCCATGTTTCATCTTGAATATATCTCTATTATAGAACGTACTATATTTTATTTAAACTATTTTTTTGTTCTTCTACCAGACTATAAGCTTTATTTAGGACATATGCCTTAGGCTTGGAACATAGTTGGTGTTTAATATAATAAACATTTGTGAGCTTGGACTGAACTGAATTTGGCCCACTATTTTCAGATTCCAACAGGATTAGCTGAGAATTAATTATAAATTTCATCTTTTATAACCTAAATATGGGTAATATTGCTCAATACTAGTTATAATCAGTTTTATTATGGAATCACTGGATTTTTAAAAAGTGATAGCCAAGGACTCCTAGTATTTTCTTGGGGAAGCCTTAACATTTTAAGACTCCAAAGAATGAAACTTGGACTGATGATGAATCACCTTTTTGCAGAATTTGCTGCTGAAATTTTACAAGATAACATTATAAATTTCTTGACCAGTCAGTAGTTAAGTTTTAAATTTCCTTTTTAAATAAAGATCTTTTATTTTAGTATAGTATACATGAAAAAAAGGAGAGACCTTGAGAACTTTATGCTAAGAGAAATAAGCCAATCACAGAAAGACAAATACTTCATGATTCTACTTATGTTAGTTATCTAAAATAATCAAACTCATAGAAGCATAAAATAGAATGGTGGGTGCCAGGGGCTGGGAGGATGAAGGAAATGGTGAGTTGCTGTTCAACAGATATAAAGTTTCAGTTATACAAGATCAATAAGTTCTACAGATCCACTGCAGAATAGTATGCTTATAGTTAACGATATTGTATTGTACACTGAAACATTTATCAAGATAGATCTCGTGTTATCTGTTCTTATTAAAATAATAATAATAATAATTTTGCCTTCCTGAAGTAAACCAAACTTGTTCATGAGGATTAGCATTTTTATATATTGCTGAACGTAATTGACCAATATTTTATTTAGAATTTTGCATTGATGTTTATGAGAGTTTGGCCTACATATTGTCTTTCTTGTGAAATCCTTCTTATATTTTGGTTGGAACATTTTTATGGACTTATATAATGAATTGAGAAGTGTTTCTTCTTTTCTTTCGTCTAAAAAAAATTTATGGAACGTTGGTCTTATTTCTCTCCCAAAGGTATGAAATAATTTGTCAATGAAGTTAGTGGCCCAGGTTGTGTGTGTCTGTGTGTGTGTGTGTATACATGTGTGTGTATGTGTTTTTGGGAATATTTTAAATAAACTTATATTGGTTTAACAGATATAAAATTATCCTGGCTTTATAGTTTTCTTTCACTTTTATTTTATCATATTTAGCTAGAGATTTGTCTATTTTATCTAAATTTTCAAATTTATTATTATAACATCTTTCACAATATCTTCTTAGGCTGCCCTTTCTAAATTATCTTTTCTCATGCATGATATTTGTAACTTGTGTATTTCTCATTTTTTCTTGGCTCTTGTTGCCAAGTGTTCACAACAGTTTTTAGTATTTTCAAAACACTAATTTTGACTTTAATTTTTTTCCTACTATACATTTACTTTTTTTCAGCAATTATCTATACATTTTTATTTTCTCATGATCTTTACTTTTTTGGGGTTTGCCTTTTTTCTTTCTGTAACTTCCTCTCAAGCATTTTGCCTCTAATTTTTAGTAGCTTTACTATGATAAGCATAGGTGAGAATTACTTCGTATTCATTTTACTTGGTTTCATCATACATATTAATTTGTGGTTTAGTGTGTTTCATTGGTTTTAGAAATTTCTCCACCATTATCTCTTCAAATGTTGTTTCTATTCCATTCTCCTTTTCTTTTCCTTCTGGAAATCCAACTGTATGCATTAGACATCTTCATAATGTTTCATGCTTTTCTTTTCTATCTTCAGAAATTGTATTTTTCTGTGTTCAGTGTGGATATTTTCTATTCTTCTGTGTTGTTTTCTAACTTCATTTTGGTTGTGTTTATTCTGCTAAACATAACACATTCATTGAGTTCTTCATTTTAATTCTTAAATTTTTAATTTCTTAAATTTCTCTTTTATTTTTCATAAAGTACTGCTATCAACTAAATTCCATGACTTATCATTTAATCTCTTGACTGTATTAATGATAGTTATTTTAAAATTCACTCTCAATATTCTAATGATTGGGCTGGGATTGATTCCAATGCTTATTTTCCTTGGTTTTGAGTGAGTTAGTTCTGTTCATTCTGTGCCTGTTCATTTATGGAATAAAAGAAAATATGTATAACAATTGTAGAGGTAATCTGAAGCTATGTCTGACAGTATTTTGCTCCAGAGAGATTTTGCTGTTGCTTGTTTCCAGCAGTTAGAACAAAGGGAGACTATTTTAATCTAGTTTGATAGTGAGAGGATTTGAAGCAGCTCCCATTTTTATTGAGGCTTGTCTATTTCCAGCTTGTTTGTACAACTTCAATGTAGCCTTTAATGATTCCAAACAAAAACTCAGAGTGTTTACTGTGTGCTACGGTTTGGATGTGGTTTGTTTGTCCTCACCAAAACTGAGGTTGAAACTTTACCCCCAATGTGGTGATGTTGGGCTGTGGGGCATAGTGGGACATTGTTGGGTTACGTGAGCAGATCCCTCATGAGAGGCTTGATGTTCTTCTTCTATAGTGAGTGAGTTCTCACTCTGGAGAGACTGGATTTGTTCTCATGGGATTGGATTATTTCCCTTGAGAGGGTTGTTAGGAAGCCAGAATCCTCTCAGGTTTCCCCTCTTTACTTGTGTCCACTTCCATTTTGATCTTCTCTGCCATGTTGTGACACAGCATGAAAGCCCTTGCCAGAAGCCAGTGCCATGCCCTTGAGCTTCTCAGCCTGCAGAACCATGAGTGAAATAAACCTCTTTTCTTTATAAATTACCCAGTTTCAGGTATTCTGTTAAAACCAATAGAAAATGAACTAAGACACTGGGACTTTTTCTTCTTGGGAATCAACAATTTCAATTCTTTTTTCTTCAATCAATGTGACTTCCTGAAGCTCTGCTTATCTTTTCAACCTCTTAGCCACTGTTTTATGCTCAGCTTCTTAGCTTCTCATCAACTGCCTACAAATTAGCAAATGATCCAAGGGATAAAATGGTACTCTATGTCTGCTTCAAATCCCTGTGCTTCGCTTCCCTCCCAGATATTTGCTCATCACATTTCGGATGTAATGTTAGCCTGAAACTTAAAACCTTGCAAACCTCACCTTGTGCCTTTGTCCCAACTTAACATCAATGAATTCAACTTCAGTCAACTGTCACATACCTCAAAGACAAAGTCTTACCTGAATCCATTTTTTTCTCTTCCCAGGATCTTGGCCTCTCCAGTCCTTGTAAACTAGATAGCTTTCTGATAACATAGATTTTTTTGAATAAATTATTCAGCCTTTCTAGTTGTCTTCAGAGGAGGGTTTGTTTAATATACCATAGATCTGCATTCCCCAACCCTGGACTGCATACCAGTACCAGTCCATGATCTGTTAGGAACCAGGCCACACAGCAGGAGGTGAGCTGTGGGCCAGTGAGCAAAGCTTCATCTGCATTTAAAGCCACCCCCTATTGCTCACATCACCACTTAAACTCCACCTCCGATTAGATCAGTGGTGGTATTAAATTCTCATAGGAGCGTAAACTCTACTGTAGACTGAGCACGTGACGGATCTAGGTTCTACACTCTTTATGAGAATCTAACGCTGATGATCTGAGGTGGAGCTAAGACAGTGATGCTAGCACTGGGGAGTGGCTGCAAATACCGATTATCATTAGCAAAGAGGTTTGCACAATAAATGTAATTCACTTCGATCATCCCCAAATCATCCCCTACCCCTGGTCCATGGAAACATTGTCTTTCATGAAACTGATCTCTGGTGCCAAAAAGGTTGGGGACTGCTGTCATAGATAGATATGGAAGTAGCTGTTCAGTTTCTATTCTACGACTTACATTTTCAGTGTATTTGGGTTAATTATTGGGCATGTGACATCTAAATTTTCCAGGAATATAGACTTTGACTTTTGTCTGGCTTCTTGTATAATAACTATTTCTAAAACTTAACCCCAAATCTAGTATAATTTTTGATTATTTACTGATCTTATATAGCTGTAAGTGTTCATTTGTAAACCACATTTAATAGATGTGAGAAGTTAACAATAGACTTAATTTCAGCAAGTGTCATGGGGATATTTTGTCAAGGAAAAACATGTTGCCTCAAAGTGAAATGTGAATTGAAGAAAGTCCATTATGTGTTTATGTACAGAAATGAAAGTCTCTCGAGATCATCTAATAGCTCTTTTCCTTGTGACGGGACTCTTAATAACTTTATCAGTGTATTCTAACACTACAGAGATGGCCATTTTATCAGAATAGGAATGTAATGGCTTAAAGCAATTCTCTGTTTACGGACTCAGGCAGGAAAAAAAAGAAAACAATTCCAAGGAGTGTGTGTGTGTGTGTGTGTGTGTGTGTGTGTGTGTGTGTGTGTGTAGAAGAATTAAATTACCTCTTCTATCTTTTCATGTATATAACTTTGGATACAGATTTAGATCAAGAATCTCATTTACTAAGTCGTACTAGTTCAGTTTTGGCTTCTAGATTTAGATAGAACGGGTTTAAATCCTGTCTGACCCTGGGCCATGTACTACTTTTCAAGCTGGTAGTTTCCTCATGTGAAATATGAAGATGTAAAAATATCTACTTCAAAGATGCATACAATACAGTTGTCCCTTGGTATCTATGGGGGATCCATTGTAGGACCTCCCTGTAGACACCAAAATCCACTGATGCTCATGTCCCTTACATAAAATAGTATAGTATTTACATATACCCTATGCACATCCTCCTACATACTTTAAGTCATCTCTAGATTACTTATAATACCTAATACAATGTAGATACTATGTAAATGGTTGTTGCACTTATTATTTATAGAATAATGACAAGGAAAAATGTCTGTACGTGTTCAGTACAGACACATCCATCCATTTTTTTTACAAATATTTTTGACCTTTAGTTGCCTGAGTCCAAGAATGCAGAGCATGGATATAGAGGGCTGACTGCATGTATAGTACTTGGTAGCATGTGCGTGCGTGTGTGTGTGTGTGTGTGTGTATGTACATACACACATATATTACTTAGAACAATGCCTAGAAGAGAGCAAAAACTAAATACACAATCACTATTGTCATTCTAGTAAGTTTTATATTTGCCTGTCTCTAATGCTGAAGAATGGGTGGTAGGCAGTGATAATTTTTCTTTTCTTACAAGTTCACTATGCAGAGAACTTAGTATGTGCCATGTTACTTATTATATTTTACTAAATGAAACAGTAGTATCAAATACTGCAGGAAGATCAAGAAAAATATGAGTAAAAATATATTATATCTGAAATTACAAAGTCCCTGGTGACCTGTTATTAGAGATAAAGGAATAAAACAAATGGAGGATTACATTCATCAACATCATCATGAAGTCTGACTTATTGCTTGAAATTTAATAGATGTTCAATAAATCATTATTGATTGATTGAACATCGTGCTTTTCACTGTATTAACACCTTGATTGTATTCTCAGGGGCTATTTGGTCTTCATTAAAGAGGCATATAAAAAAGAGAAGAAAATATTTTAGAAAAGGTGGATGTTGTCCTAACATAGACATGTAACAGAAAACTCTAGGCACTAGTTCCACTGACGAAAGTTCACCAGATTAACAGAAGGAATTACTCTAATTCTAGGTAAAAGGGGCTTATACATTGAAAACTGGAAGGTTTTCTAAGGAAAAAAATTTCATGAAAAAACATAGAAAAGGTTATAAAAAGCTGTGGATACAATAGCTTACTCAAATTGTTTTCCCTATTTAAATGAATCATTCTGCTTACTAAATTGTTGTACATTTTACATAATAGCCTCAATTTTTTGCATTTCTCCAAACTGCTATATGACAAAGAAACAAAAGATTGTGTAATACACAAAGTAATCAACCTTTTTACAAGATATTTCTCAGTTTTTCCTCTGTAAAGGATGTATATGGTGAATCAGCATACCTGGAGAGACAAAATATTAAATCAGAAAATAGACTGTCTACCACCATCGAGCCAAAATTAAGGCAGGATGAATATTCCAATTATTCTAATAGGTTTGTTTTACTATCCATCATTTTCTAAAATCCCCAGGTCTTTGAAAGTCAGTCTACAATGACCAAACCCAGAATTAAGTCAGACCTCCTAAGATTGTATCTCTTCCAATATTAACAGGCATCAGCCTTCCAACTGAGAAAATGTAGAATAGAGGTGGAGAATGAGTAATAATTTTCTATTGCTGTGTATATGTAACGAATTATCACAGCTTTAGCAACTTACAGCAATATTCATTTATTAACTCATACTTTCTGGATGTTGGGAGTCCAGGTGTAGAAAATTGGCTTCTATGCTCAGGGTCAAACAAGTTGCAGTCAGAATGTTGGCGAGTGCATTCCTTTCTGAAGGCTTTGTGGAAGAATCTGCTTCCAAGCACATTCAAGTGTTTGGCTGAATTCAGTTCTTTGAGGATATGGTACTGAGTCCCCATTTCCTTGCTGGTTGTTAGCCAGAGGCCACTCTGAATTCTGAGAGGCCATCTCCATTCCTTTCCGTGTATCTCCCTGCAGTATCAAAGCCAACGATGGAGATTTTCCTGCAATTCTCTTATGCTACATTCCTCTTATGTTTGAACTTCTATTGCCAGAAGGAGCCAGTCCTTTCTCAGGGCTCACCTGATTAGATCAGACTCACAGAGGATAATATCCCTATTTTAAGGTCAATATATTTGGGAACTAAATTGTATCGTGAAAATACCTCCATAGAAATATCTATCTAGAGCAGTGTTTGATTGAATAACGAGGAGAGGTGTGTGAGCCCCAAAGATCAGGGATCTTGGGCACCTTCTTGGGATTCTGCTTACACATTCCCAACCTACACTCTTCTCCCTGCCGTCTGGTACATGTCTCTTAGATGTAATCCCTTAAGAAACAGCTCTCAGTGCTATCATCAGTGTATGTTATTTCTTAGTAGGCTCTTTGAAGAATGAAAATTGCTAGAGTTTTAGAACTAGCAAGGTCTGGGTTTATACCCCTTCCATATTTGCTGTGGGGTTTGGAGTATGTTATTTAATCCCTTAGAGTCTCAGTTTCCTCAACTGTAAGAACTAGGGGTGATAAGAATCATCTCTAAGGCTTAACGAGCACTAGGCAAAGTCACACAATGGGAACCAACTTATACTAGACACTTAGCAAATGTCAGGTTCCTGATTTATTTTTTACTTTTGTATGTTCTGACATTGCTCCTCCAATCCACCTCTATTTATCTTTTATAAATTTTTGGAAACAAAAAAACCTGAGATTTACGAACCCTAAGTTGATTTATATTCAATAATCTCATCTCTTTCTCAACATTTCTATATTTTCTTCTTTTTGGTATTAAACAATTCATTACTGTTGGCTGGTATATATTCATAAGAACTTATTAAAATATCAATATCTTTCCTTGCTTTTCATTATTATTTAGAGATTCTAAGATCGCCTACTCCATTGGAGGGTGGGGGAAGAAGGGATATTATATGAAGACAGCCAAGCAGTCAGTGGACTCCCACTATTAGAATAAAAAAATCCCAAAATATCTGTTAAAATGCTATTGGTAAGAGATTTGGCAGGATGATGCTTACATGTGGGTAGAACAGCAGTTTCCATAATAATTATGTGGGCTGTGAACAGACTGAAAAAAAATGCTGGGATGCAGCCTAATGAATGTACTCATTAACCTTAATAGCATCAGGTAGAGAATGGAGAGGACCATTCTGAAGAGTGAAATAAACTCAGCCTTTTAGAGTCATTTTATAAGGCACATTTGACAGTCTTGTTTTCTCAATTAAAAATGAGTAGATGTGGTTATATGAAAAGGACTCTGTGTAATTTGAAGTTTGCCTTTTAACGCCTAATTTTATAAGTTATGTTAAACATTTCTTGAGTGCTTGGTATGTGCCATGAATTATAATAAATATTAGGATACATAGATGTCCAAAATATAAAATTTATAGTCTACATGGAAGAGATAAAAATAAATGTGGCTAACTTTAACACAATGCATTGACAATTGCAAAACTAAAAGCATCATAATGTTTACCTCTATGAGAGCAGAAATCTTGCCTTCCTTGTTCACTGTATTCCCACATTTAGAATATTAGTTACATAATGCTTGTTCAGTAAATAAAGGAAGGAATGTCACAGTATTTTAGAAGCAAAGCGGATGGAGCTATTAAACCCAGGGGAGCTTGAGAAAGGTTTTGATAAGTTGCATTCAAGCTAAATCTGTCAGCTTGATGAATTCTATTTTGTCAAATCAGACAACATGTGAGGAACACAAATCAATGTGCTATGTCTCCATTAGACAGTATGTGAGTGGTTAGTCTCAGCAGTACCAATATCATCATGAAAAGCAGAACTAATGATTTCAATGAGCCAGAACAACGGTATATACCTAGCAACTCTCCTTATACCCCGCAGGTTTCACACACACACACACACACACACACACACACACACACACACACACGCGCGCGCTTACGTTTCTAATACCGATTTAAAGACTGCAAACTTCTAGGAATAAGTCATTGAGATGCCTACATTTTTAGTCTAGTGTTGTTCCTTTTGGAATAGACGTTGAGGTGATTTATTTATGCTGTTTGCCCATGGCAGGTAGCAGAGTGAGATGCCTCCCCCTGAACTCTGTGGAGTTATGGGTAAATAACTGTTTTGCCATTTGAGAGTTCACCTAGTGGAGTCCATATCCATTGTATGTAATTAGCCTTCCATGAGATTGTAAATGTAAGAATTAAGAGTTTGGAAACACACAGAATACTAATTGAGGTAATTGGGGAATAATCTTAGGAAGGCAGGACAGGAACGTGACTTTCAGTAAATGATAATTCAGTGACTGGAAACCTAGTGAGTTGTATTGTTTATGAAATGATTGAGTAAAAAGGAAAGGGAATGTTCTGTTGGGAGAATAAATGAGGAAAACCCAATGGGCTGGAAGTTGGCAATGCCTGTTCAGACAGGTCATGCCTAATGGACTGTTGACTCCTCGAGGGCATGGACTGGAACCTACCACAGTGTCGGGCACAGAAGAGGCATTCAAACTGCTTACTGAATTAATGAATTGGAATGAATAAAACATCGAGGCTGTTACTAAAGGATCACTCAATGTAATTTTCAGTGCTACATGTATTTTTCTGTTTTCCATAGCAATAATTTAAAACATATATTGATAGGAAATGAGAAAAGGAAGAAGCAGTTATATTGTCTGCATTTTACAGATTTAGATTTTGATAAGACTGACAAATTTTAAAATTATTTAGCATCTGTACTATAACATTCAATAATTTTAAAACTTCTTTTCTTCATAATTTTCTAAGGTTTATTTTCATGTATTCTGGTTAGAATGTATCTTCCAGGGGTTTCATTTTCTAGCACAAAAGGATTGTGCTATTAAACCTACTGGTTGTAAACTCTACAACAAATACTTTACAAAACTGTTGGTCTGCTTTATATTTCATTAATTTAATAAAATGAATTAGAAAATAATAAAATGAATTATAAAATGAATTATAAAAATAATAATTCTAAAGTTAAAACATTTATATTACTAGAATACAATGGTATAGAGTACCACATCTTTATAGTGGTACTATAAAGAATATAGTGACAAATAATTGTCATTATTTGTCATTTTTTGAGTGCCAACAGCTGTTGTTCAACACACAGAATAAGGTGGGTTAGTATGATACTGGGACCACAGATAACAGCATTATTAAATTGCATTTTTTAACATTCAAGCCAATTGTAGATGTAGAGAATATTTTGAAATCCAGGAGAAAAAGAAATGCTAGAGAGCATATAAGGTAAATCCGATCATTACAGATCCCAACTTATATTCATTTTCTGTCTTTTTCACACCAAACTTGTTATCCTCCTATATGGTTCAACCTAGGACATGGTACTAAAATATTGCTATTCTCCTACAAACCATAAAACATCTTCCTTTAACCTCTATTCCCTATACATTTAGTCCTAGGGATCTTACTTTAGGATTCCTTAGAAATATGGCTCTTCATTCCTACTGCTACTCTCTTAGTTCGGTTCTGCTTGGTTTCCTTGACCATTGATTCTCTAACATTCATCTCCAACTGCTCTGCTGTGTCACCCACACACCTACTACAGTTCACTCAGTTCTCATGATCTTTACATATCATTTCCCACCTTAAAAGCTACCACTGCCTTCCCATTACCTGCGTGATAAAGCCCAGAAGCCTGGGATGGCACAAAAGACCATTCATAATTGGTCCTCCTCAGCTCACCTTCTCATTACTTCACTGCCTTGTGCACCCTACATAGCTGCAAGGCCTCATGTTCACTATTCCTTGCTTCACAAATATCTTCTCATATAGAAAAAAGAATCTCAAAATACTACTATTACTCCATTATCCACATTGTTCAAACTCAGTTCAAATCTTATCTTCCTATGGAGAATTAGTCAATTATTTATTGATCTGCATTTGGCTTATACCTATAATAATAATCATGTGTATGTCATCATATCTCCATATGTCTGTCTTTTCTAATCCCTCAACTAGACCATGAGCTCCTGGAGTGCAGTGGCTAAAATCTATTTAACTTTCACTTTTCTTAGTCTCAATACAATTTCAACACATAGTAAATGTCACCAATTGCATTTTCTTCAAAATATTACTGTTCCTCTCTGTGGTAGATACTATAGATGCCTGTTTTATTCAGGTCAGGTTTAGCCATGTGATTTTTTTTTGTCAATGAAATGTGAGCAGAAGTGACATAGGTCACTTCTATAAAGAATTCTTAAGAACCATCGCATGGTCCCCTTATGCTCTCTGTTTTCCCCTCTACAACATGGGCATGTCCCAGAAGCGGGCTGCTCTTTTAGACTGTGTCTCAGAATGAAGATGACATGGAACAGAGTCATAGGCCATCTGCAGTGACCATGAAGGCGGAACTCAAAATAAACCTTTATTCTCTGACACTAAAATATTGGGACTGTTTATTGCCACAAAATAAGTTAGTCTAAGATAGGTAGATATTTAATAAATCTTGAAGAAAAGAAGGAAGGTTATAGAGACATAGAAGGTAAATTTTAGCTGGAGAATTCCAGAGTTAATTTTGTTTTAAACAAGAACCATCTGTTAAAAAGAAAAAAAAATAAACTTTCATGAGTTGCTAATTATGAGACATAATGGGAATTGAGGTTGAAAGGAGAAAGAAGTAAGGGTAGATTGTAGAGCAGGAGAATATATTTTTGGCGATACAATCTTGGGAAGAAAATTAAAGTAAATTCTTGCTAGAAGAGCATGTCTTTAAGGTGTCTGCAGGGAAGATTTAAAGGAATCTAAGTATCTATTGGTGAGGGGTTTTGAGAATCAGGTACATGTGTATAAAGATTCCTCCCTCAGTAAAGCCAAACTAAGTAAGTTAATAATATTTTTCCTATTTCAAGTGTCCAAGTTACTTTGTTTCTATACCAAAGAAAGACTACAAGTCTGACTAACACAACGACAGGTTAAGACTATGTACGTACAGTCAATTCTCGTTATTCACAGTAATATTACATAAACATGCAGTAAACACTAAATTAGTAAATACTGACCATTACTCCCAGAGAAAATACAAGTGTAGGTGTGTTATGAGCCTCTAATCACAACATTTTCATCAACTACTCAATACATAATCTGTTTTATGTGCATTCCTGTGTAAAAATACCTTATTTAATATATATTGTGACTCATTAAGGTTGAATTCACAGCAAACAGTACTTCATTCATGGCTGAATGCAGCTTACCTAACATATGCATTTTCTATGCACAGTCATCCCTGGTCTCTCAGTATGTGCAGATGGGTTCCAGGACACCCCCTTCCCTTCATACCAAAATCTGAGGATGCTTAAGTCCCTGCTATAAAATGGCTTAGTGTTTGCATATAACCTACGTGCATTTTCTATTTATACTTTAAATCACCTCTATATTACTTATAATCCCTAATACGAAGCAAATGTTATGTAAATAGTCATTATATTATTTTTATGTATTTTTGTTGTTATATTACATTTTTTTCGCCATGTATTTTTGATTCCTAATTGATTTAATCTGTGAATTCAAACCCATGGACACAGAGGACTGACTAGATTTTTTATGTATACTACAGCCTTATTGTGCTTAGGAATAGTAGATAACACATCAGCACTACTCTTGGAGGCCAAGTAAAATGGCAAAATCACTGAGAAAAAATGCAAAAATATGAAAAACCTGGCACTAAATACACAGTAAAAAGGACACTTTTTTATAACATGAAAACTGCAGCAAGAAGGCAAAGGGTCATCTTGTTCAACCTCAGATGGGGACACATACGTTAAGAGACTCAAATTTTTGCCACTCTGTACATATCTGTGAATGACTGCGAAAACGCCATCCGAATTGATTTTGGTGTTGTCAATGAATTGTAACAAGTAGCTGAATTTGCAAATACGGACTCTGTAAATAATGATGATCAGTTGTATATCTAAACAATCATAAAGAAAAGAATGAAATGGATTATGATGTATCAGGCAAAATGCCTACCAGCGAAAAGACAGAGAAATTAGGTTGGATGGATGGAAAGATGGATGGATAGATGGATGGATTGATTGATTAAATCTAGAAAAGTGCCTTAAATGTGGTAGGTTTTCAATAAATGTTAATTTCTTTCCCTATTGTCCTTCCCTTGATTTCCCTTGCTTTGGTGAAATATATGTCACCCAAAGCAATAAAGTGGTGCCAGAATCTTGAAGATCCATTTTATCAAAGTATTGGAAAGCATTAGATGGTAGGTAAGCTCAAGTTTTTCTTAGCATTTCATCTTACTGCTGGATTTTTTACAAGCATACTTAGAGATGCCCTATCATCTTAACACAAATCTTAAAAGCACATTTTAATGGAAATATTAATATGTAATAACTGAAAGTCAATATAGTGCCCTCTAGGCAGCATTGAATAATCTTTCTTGGGGCTTACATCACCAATACTTGCCAATAAATTTTAATAGAATAATCCTATTTTATCATACAGATATTGGGATATATTCTGTTTCCAAACTAACTCCTTTATGATTTTTTTTGTGGTTGATTAGAAACATCTGGAACAAAAATTATCCTAAACTCGTAACTCTAATTTCTAAGGCTACTAATAAAACATCTTTTACTAAATTCTTAAACTTACAGAAAAGATTTATACCTATAAAAAGAGAGAGAATGAATATGACGAGAGAGGAGTAAATTATCACTCTCTGGTCCTGACACTTTTCTTTTATGGAAATATTACCTGCAAAAAAGTTTATCAAGACAAGCTTTTTTACAATCTCCATTAAATTCAATGAATGAATTGTGAAGGGTAAATTGGACCCATTATAATCTTACAGTTCTTATGTAATATTCATAATCATAGTATTATATAACACGAGCTAACATTAACAAAAGGAGCAATTTAAATTCTCACTTCCTTGGAGAATGGGGCTCTGCTTGACAAACAGAGCTTCCTGTCCCATTTGCAGCACGCCCATGCATCTTCTCTGGTGCCAATGAGACCCACACTCTCCTATCAGTGATAAAATAAACCCTCCAAAACAGAGGAGAAAATGAGGCAAACAAGCCCACTTCATTTCAACTTGTCAGCTTTAAATAAAATCTTCTGGAGCTGAAAATGAGAAACTTGAGGGAAGATAATGTGTGAAATAACCAAATTCAACATCAGGACAAAACATACTACATTACTTTTTTTTTTTTTTCCCTTGATCTGTCACAAAAGTTTTTGAAATTTCACCATAGACAATTTTTAATGAAATATCTTCTTGTCAAAGAGGATTTAGAGGAAGAAAGGGTTCATTTTGTTTATTTTTTTTCCCCTCCTCTTCCACCCACTCACTGATGCTTAAGGAAATATCTCAAGTCATCTCAAGCCCCTATGATATCGTAATGAGTAATCTATGACCTTTGGAACAACTCCTAATTATCAATGTTTAAGTCAGAGTTGAAAAAGCAGAGCATAATGGAAAAAAAGGTGCATACTTTTTGTATTATTTTAATTAATTACTTACATAATACTTTCCCTGGCACTGGTTATGTATGCAAAATATTGGATCATGCTCTTTGGCTAGAAAAAAAAAATATTAAGGACAAAAATGTGCTCAAAGGAAGATAAAAAGAAATGAACATTCTGTTAGATAAAAATATGTGAATATCCATGAAATAAGCAGTGATTTGTGATGTAAATCTCTTCCCTCGCCTTTTCCCAGTGTCCACTGCTTCCTACACTTGGCTTACCCCAAACACTTCTGCTTTGCCTTCAAGAGGCTCCATTCTTCCTCTCAATCTCTATAGTCTTTCTCTTCCCACTTTGGTATTACTTATTTTTTACTGTCAAATTTTCCCTTGACTTTCTTTGTATTTCCTTAACAAACACTTGCACCTCTTCAATGGAAGGATAGTACCACTGGGTCCCACAGACACACAGCACAAACTGTGTATATTCCAATGCCAGTGAGAAGGGACAAGCCAGAATCTCCTTCTTCCTGGGTACCCTAAGATGCACTCAAATATGATATCAACCATCTTTTCATATCTTTTATTTTGATTTTCAATATTTTGTTTCGTATATTTTCCAAATAATCTTAGAATACTTTTTCTTATTCTGTGATACTCTCATACCATTATAATATGAACTCTCTCATTTCAAACTCTTTTATTTTAAAATTCCTAGATTACTTTGACTTATCAGTGCACAGAATGGATAGCAATGTTGAGACGTATGATCCCTGTCACCATCCTTCATGTTCTATTGCTAAGAAATTCTTTCAGGCACTCTGATGTAAAACGTGATTCCATGTTTGCCCAGTAATGGGATTGCTGGGTCAAATGGTAGTTCTACTTTTAGCTCTTTGAGGTATCTCCATATTGCTTTCCACAGAGGTTGTACTAGTTTGCAGTTCCACCAGCAGTCTGTGAGTGTTCTATCTCTCCACATCCATGGCAACATTTATTGTTTTGGGATTTTTTGATAAAGGCCATTCTCACTGGTGTTAAGTGATGACTTATTGTGGTTTTGATTTGCATTTCCCTGATGATAAGAGATGTTGAACATTTTTTCATATGGCCATTAGTTTGTTGACCATTAGTCTGTCTTCTTTTGAAAAGTTTCTGTTCATGTCCTTTCCCCACTTTTTAATGGGGTTGTTTGATTTTTCTTGCTGATTTTCCTGAGTTCTACATAGAGTCTAGTTATTAGCCCTTTATTGGATATGTAGCATGCAAATATTTTCTCCCACTCTGTATGTTGTCTGTTTGCTCTTGTGATAGTTTCCTTGGCTGTCCAGAAGGTTTTATTTCAGCCTCAAGACCTAATTCAAATCTACAATCTCCTGGAAGACTTTCTTGCCTCAGCTGGATGTCATTCATTCTTCTTCTATTTTGGTTGTAACATTGAATACTCTGACTACATATTATAGTTTTATGTGCAATCATCTATCTGATTAGACTCAGGGTGAGCAAACTATAGCATGTGAACTTAATCTGGTACATTGCATGTTTTTGTAAATAATAAAGTTTTATTGAAAATAAATGTGATTTCAAATGTGCATTTGAAAAGTTTCATGGGACAGGAGAGAGTATATGGACTATGTACTACAAATATTTCAGCTGGAAGCTCTGAAAAAAATCAACATTTAATAGAATGACCATAATCAGCAAGGCTTTTTTTAAACCTCTGTATTATTCACTTGTAAGATGTAAACAAAAATAAATATCATATCATAGGATTATTAATGTTAGGCATGTTTTGGAAATATTTTTTCATTCTTATTTTATGATCCTTATAATGATTATTATAAAGTAAAAGAAAAAATGTAACTTGACCTAGCATTAAATGTCCATTAAATAGTGTGAATGATGATATTATGTAGCTTTCATGCATATACTGTATTTTGCAACCAGTAAAATTTTGCCTAAGGCTTTAATTTATTCTCTGCAGTGGTTAGTGCCCTCTAGCATTCTTCAACCCAAAATTTCCATGGTGTTATTGCACTTTTTATTCTAACAAGCTGCTATAACAATAATCACCTAGGTGTAATGCAGGACCATCCTGTGGATAAAGTAGCCATTTAATGACTAACGTGTTCAAAAAGAAAACCAATGTACTCATCTGCTTAAAAGATATCTGTTCTAAGATGTAGGGTTTTTTTTTGTTTCCCCACAGTGATGGCTGGGCTGACAGGTATGACGTCACAGATGGATATCAGAGAGAAGCTGTTGGTGGAATTACAATCAAACTCCAATCTCCTGATGTCAAGTGGTTTGATGATTATTATCTGAAGCTCCGGCCAGAAACAAACCTCCGAAATCCTTGGTTTCAAGAGTTTTGGCAGCATCGTTTTCAATGCCGACTGGAAGGGTTTGCCCAGGAGAACAGCAAATACAACAAGACTTGCAATAGTAAGCAGATTTATTGTTTCATTTAAAGTGGTTAAGGCTCAGGCTCCAATTTAAGCAAACTGTGTCATGGGGATAGTGGTTGTAATTTTTTAGAGAGGAGGATTCTCACATAAATAGAGTTTGTATTGCTACTTATGATGATAAACAGATTTTACTCTAAGAAAAACATACCAGAGCAAGTATTTTTACTCTATTAAGATTTCAGATGATTAGATTATTTCTATTTATATCATTCAAGAAATTGGCTATGTTTCTGTAAGGGACTGTGCTAAAAGGATCATATGAGCTCCAGAATGAAACTATTATTGACATCCTTGAAAGCAGGAACTACATTTTACTCATTTCCATTATCCTGAGCAGTTTGCACAGTGGAGGCACATAGTAAGGAGTTCATATATGTCTGAGGAATGAATAAAGGAGTGTTGAAGTACAGATCCAATTCATACTTCCATCAATAAATCATAAAATAGTATCATAATTATACGTTTCGGGAAACATAACCTGAGTAGAGCCATTTGTTTGATCGTTCAACAAATACTTACAAGTGCTCACAATGCACCAAATATTGATTTAGTTTTAAGGGTACCAAGATGGGGAAAACTAGTTCCTGCCTTACTGGCTAGGAAGGGAGATAGGCATTCCAACAATTACAGTTCGACATTATAAATGATACACTACGGTTTAAAGAAAGATTAATATTATTTCTAGCACATCTAAAGGGAATCTTGACTCTAATAACCAGGTAGAGTCAATATTGATATATATGTCAATGCCTGCAAAGGTTAAAGTTTATTAAGATTACTAAGGAGTTTGCTGAGATTGATGTATCCCACTTTGTATAATAAGAAGCCCATATACATTTGTATAGGAATAAAATGTTGAAGTTGGTTGTGTAGGTGCCTTCATCCATGATGCTGGAACACCAGTGTGCATTGGAGAAGTAGGTTTGATATCTTGGTCCATGAACCAATTTCAGTACACAAAGAGATTTTCGCATATCAGCAACAAAGTGAGGAAAATAAGCACAATGCAGTGAGATCTTCATAAAGCACTCTGCCCTTGAAGTCATAGCTATCCTATGTTTTTGGTATCAGTTTGTTCTTTTGAGAAATGATGGAGATAGTTAAGTGATGAAGTGATTATTTTTAAATGTCATTACTTGGTAAAACAAGAATCTGGCAACTTTCTATCAGTTCCTATTTGGGGAGAGGAATGCTGGAGGATGGGACAGTGTACTGATCAATGAAATACAGAAATCATAGAAGCATAGTGTGAGAGTATATTTCCTTCTCTCCCACTTCAGATCTTGCCAACTTTGTCCAAAGTTCAAAGTCTCCAAATGCTTATTCATTTCCTTTGTTTTTCATTTTGCTTTTATGAAAAAATGTGTGAGAATAAATAGCATTGCCACTCATGGTTCACAATTTCAATTTTTGTAGCTAATTCCGTATGTTTAATGGTTCTATCCAGTTTATTAAGGACACAGACTTCCTTTCTCTCCTGAGATTTGGGAAGCATATGTCTATCTGTGGTCCTGTTTTATGTCTGTGTACAGATTACTAATGTGTCTTCCTTGGCGGAGTTATAAAACATAAGCAGTACCTCTGATCTCCTTTCCAATTCCTCTTTACTAAGGAGTTGGTGACAACCCTAACCAGTGTGATTAAGAAGGGAATTTTTCAGTTGGTCTGTACCCTCTTCTGTTCTAACTTCTTCTTTCCACATCCTTTTTATCTTAAATGCCTCCTGGAAAATAGTTCTTTGTTTCGCTGACTCTTTCTTTGCTAGGAGTCTTGCTTAGATATATAGTCTTCAAAATATCTTCAACTGATTTCTATGGAAATATTATCTCTATGTAAACCATTCTGTAAACTCCTCCCTTTGACCTGCTGCTGCAGCTCTCTGTCTCTCACATGAGCACTTTGGTGTGACTGGTCACCATGTGCAGAATCAGTTCCTTGCTGTAGTCATGGAAAGCACTCTTTAGTCCCCCCTTGGAATCTTATCTGACTTCAGATATCATTTGGTACATAAACATGGACACTTTATATATAATACCTTTGTTATTATTCTCAATGAGGGAAGTACTATTATTATCTTCATTTTAAAGATAACAAAACCAAGATTTGGGGAGACCAAATAACTTCCTGAAGGTCATACAACTATTAAGCACTGGAGCTTAGAATTGAACTTAGATGTATTTAGAGTTTAGCCAATATTTTAGACTGAAGAAATAAAATACATCAGGTTTAAAAAAATCATCATCAAATTTGCATTATATAATAGTTAATATATAGGTCAAAGATACAAGGATAAATAATTCTTAAAATCATTTAGGTATGACTATGGAATACAATACAAGATACCCATATATTCACTACCCTCTTCTTTTGAACCCAGGTCCTTATTTACTCAAATATCCTTTTAGCATTTCATCCGTATCACATATGAGAGTTTAAGTAGTTTTGTACCTTTGTCAACACCTGATTTTGTCTTTTTTATTTTACACATTTCATGAATGTGTGGTTCTACCATACTGTGATTTTTATTGGCTTTTCCATGATACATTTAAAAGTCAAACTCCTTTTCATATGTTTATTGGAAAGTTGGTATCCTCTTTTGTAAAGTGTTTAATACTTTTGAACATTTCTTTGGCCTTATTATCTTTTTAATGTCTCTTTTAAGAATTCTTCATATACCATGAATATAAGTCCTTTGCCAGATGTATGTATCATAAAATTGCAAAATCAAGGGCTTGGCTTTTTATTATCTTCCTGTTTCTCGTTTGCTATTGGTTTTCTATTTGCCCAATTTGTTCTTTAATTCCTTATTCCTCCTTCTTTATTAACGTTGTTTGTATTAATAATTTTTACTCTATTCTCTCACCCCTCTTAACATTTTTATTTCATCTCTTACTATAGTTTATTTAGAATTTTCAACAGAAATTACCAGTGAGTCCTTAATTTAATATAAAATATTTCAAGGTGATTCTTATTTACACTTAAAAATCTTGCAAATATTTAACTCTATTTTACCCTTCACATTTTTTGTTGTTACCATATAATTTACTTTTATATGTATTATATATACTACAGGTCCATCCACACAACCAACTGGTGACCAAATAGTGTTAATTCTACTATTTTGGCATTTTCCACATCTGTTCCCTCCTTTTCATTACCGCCTGAATTCATGTCTTTGTACTAGTGTTGCAGTTTAATTCTTCATTATCTCACTACAAATATTATAATCTTATTTAATCTTTTTGATATCAGCTTCTGCCTCCTCCATTTTACTCTAAAAACTTTTGTCTCAAATGTTTTCACCCAAGGAGCAAATCTCATCATGTTACTTGTATTCTTAAATCTTCCCTGGTTCTCTGACATCTACAGAAAGAACCCAAACTCATTTGCTCCAGTCAAAACTCTTCAAATTCGACATTTATATTTTTCAAGTCTCAGCTTCTGTTCCTTAAATCCATGAAATCTGTGCTCCAGCCACTTAAGACGGTGATCTTCCATTTTAAAATGGCGTCCCTCTTTGAGTTCCTGTGCTTTTGCACGGGCCACGTCCTGCTCAGGGAAGAGCCACCTCGAGATGTCTGTCAGTTCCAATGAGCTCACTTTCTCATGGTTTCCTAATCACTCCGGTTTTCTATTCTCACTGAAACTCTGGTTCCCTCACATTTCACTTCATTTACCTTTTGTCTTCCTTTTGCCACACACCAATCCAAATATTGAACACACATTCACCGACCCCCTTGTTTTGATGACCCCAAGTAACCACTGACACAGACATCTGTGTGTGTGCCAACTACTATCAATAAAAGGAGGATAAAATAAATGGGTTCAGAGCAACATAAATTACTTTGGCCAAGAGAGTTTTTTCTGGGGTTGAAGCAATGCTGTTTCTTGATCCAGTGGTGATTACAAGGACGTGTTTATTTTGAGAAAAGTTCATGTACAGTTAGGATGTTTGAACTTCTCTGCGTTAATGTTATAGTAAGAGTTTTCCTTAACAACATCCCGCCCACGAAAGTCTTTTGGCCGTTATATTCAAAACTAATTTCTTCAGTCTAACATCGCCCTGCAGGCGTCTCCCCTGCACACTCCCTCACCCCCACCAGCTTTTCACCATCATGCTACTTGATTCTTCTCCCTTTCTTTCTCTGTAATCTTTACCCAATCCCTTCTCAGAATTTCTACACACAAAAATCATTTCCTGTCCTTTTCCTATGTAGCACTATTTATCTGTTTCTTTGTTTCCTTGTCTCCTTCCAAAATTGTACTCTTGGAGAGGGAGTGCTTAGGCTTTAGACCCAAACCCACTCTGAGATAAAGTTACTTTGCCACACAGAAAGCCATTGGCTACAGAGAAAAAAGAAATGACACCATCCCCCAAGAGGTTGACGCAGCTACAGTCAACAGGATTTTTTCTCATGTCACTATACAAATAGAATTTTTCACATTGTTATATCAGCATATGAACATTTTATATTAATCTTTCTTCATTAAATAAATGTCTAGAGGAGAGGTGCTGTCTTACTTATCTCTGTTTTACAAATCACTATCATGATGCCTTTTCTATAAAGCAAGCGTTTGATACATGTTGTTAAATAAATGCTATTTTATTTCTCTTAGGCCTAGGTAGTGTGTCATGGGCTAAAGGACCTAGGACAGTGGTTACCATGGGTCACTGCAGATTTATGGGCTTTGTCTAGAAGTCTTTTGCGATTGAGCCTTGTCAGTGGGCTGAATTATGCCTTGCATATTCTCATATGTGTGCACAAGCTGTTGCAGTTACTAAATTATAAATTAATTTTAAGAATCACTGAAATCATAATAGTTTATTCCCATTATATGTTTTATAAAACATAGTCACTAAAAGTAAAATAACATTTTTATAATGTGTAAAAATTATTGACATTTAAAAGAGTTTCCAATATTCAAAATGTTGGTTCCACCGACTCAGCAGTGTTTCCCTTTCTATTACAGTAAGTTTCCAGCTAGAGTTGTCCACATTCTCTCTGATGAATATGTCTTACTAGTATTTGAGGTAGCTTAGAGGATATTTCTTTATGCATCAGCATTTTATATTCTGCCACCTTTTTGTTCCTTTAAATGTACGTTAGTGGTTAAGCAATTGCGCAGAACACTTGAGCCTTTCTCAGACTTAAAACATGACTGGAAAAACAGAAACAGTCCATTGAAATACAATAATTGAGAAATAATTGTTGGTAAGAGAGTAGCTGGACTATTATAAGGGAAAAATAAAATAAAATAAGTGCCACAGCTAACGCCCAGATTAGCTTCCTCATCCTTGTACTACATTAACATTTCCAAGATTGTATTTGGAAAGAACATTAATCAGTGTGAGAAAATGATTCCATGGTTACATATACTGAGGATTATTCCCTACCCATATTTTAGAGACTCAATGTACATCAATGTGCTGGAAAGTAATACACTCTGCTTTAAAGGACTTTAAATAATTTTCTTTAACCCAGTATTACTTTTATTTGTTTTACTCTTGCAATATTATGGTATACATACATATATGTGTGTGTGTGTACATATATATATATATATTTTCTCATTCACGGTCCCTGGTTCATAACTCTCATAGCCCTTGCTACAGCATTTTGTTATAATGTTGGGGCACTTTAGGCCTCAGAAATTAAAAATGTAGTCTAATCTTCCCCTACCTTTCAGTCATGGAGCTAGCTATAAAGACATTCTCTTGCCTAATTTATAGGCCATATGTCTCTCATTTCAGAAGGGGTCCTGCCCCATTCCTGGAGGAAAGAATGCCACACACAGAGTCCAAAAGAATCTGAACAGACAGGCCTTGCTGGTTTTTCCCACTCAGTCTGTTAGAATCAGATCATACCTTTTTGTCCAATCACATTTCTACATGATTGTCAATCATACCTATCCAATGACATTTCCATAAAAGGACAAAAAGGAGAGGGTTTGGAGAGCTTCCAGATAGCTGAACACGTGGAAGGTCCTGGAGGGTAGTGTGCCAAGGGAGGACATGGAAGCTCTGTGCCCTTTCCCTCATACCTCATCCTACACATCTTTTCACCTGTATCCTTTGTAACAGCCTTTATAGTAAACTGGTAAATGTAAGTTTTCCTGAGTTCGGTGAGCTATTCTAGCAAATTAATTGAACCCAAAGAGAAAGTTATGGGAACCCCAACTTGAAGCTCATCAGTCAGAAGTTCTGGAGGCCCAGACTTGTGACTGCAGGGAAAAGCGGAGGGCAGTCTTGGGGACTGAGCCCTCAACCTGTTGGATCTCACACTATCTCCCGGTTGATAGCGTAAGAATTGAATTAGGAGATAACTAGCTGGTGTTCACAGCAGAACTAATTGCTTGCTTGTTGGTGGGGAGAAATCCCCACACCTTTGCTCACAGAAGTCATCTGTAATGATTGTTGTGGAGTGATAGAATAGAAAAAACACAGTTTGAGTTTCTTACTCTCAGAATTCTGAATTCACATTCTTAATGTAACACTGTTTAGCAGCATATTTTAGGAAAGAAATTTGATCACATTACTCTAGTGTATGTGGTGAAATCTCCTGAGTAGAACCCCACTTGTGTCTTTATATCAGTTAATTAGAATTTTATGTGACAATATTGGCTTAATACAATTCTTGGATTACTTATATTTTGATAGTTTTCATTGCCAAATAATAATAATAATAATTCTCTCCACCTTGGAGTATGCTTTAAGGAAATGGAACATACTGCCAGATCAAGGGCCCAGATATGAAAGTTTTAAGAAAAATAATCTGACATATTTCTTGTTTGAATTCCAGAATTTAAGAAATGAGAGTAATTATCCATTCAAGTAGGTGCTTCATCATTCAATTTTGCATGATGAATATCACCATCAAAAAGTACTCAAAGAGATCCCAGAGGAAAGCCCTTGATTTAGAAAAGGAAATTTTTTTCCTGAGGCACTGGAATTGAACCCAAATGTATTAAAGATATTTGAAATATACCAAAGAGAGACCTGATAAGTTTGTTCAATCAGTTGCATGAGGCAGCCAGGTGCATTGTAAAAAACACTGGAGTTTGATCCAGAAGACCCATACAAAGAAACTCAAATTGTAACCACCACTTGGTCTTTCTGAGTTTCAGTTTCCTCATGTGTAAGAAGGGGATGAGTATTAAAAATAATACCTAACTCATAGATCTATAGCGAGGCATAGATATGATAATGTATAGGAAAATGCCTGCCCCTAAAGAAGATGAAATAATAGAAACTAGATTTACTTTCCTGATTGAAATAACAACAAAAACAATCAATCAGACAAAATATATAAAATAACAGTATTCAAGACACTGGACATCAAGTAATGGAGATAGTTACTCTTAAGAGGTAATAAAGGAGGTAAGCGTGCTGAGTGGAGAAGACAGAATTGAGTTCAGAAAGACCAAGGAAGCTGGGGTTTGCAGAATAGGAATGGAGAGGAGAGAACAGCAAGAAGAGAGAACTCTGGAGAGGTGCAGAGGCTCTCTCTTGAGCATTGAGCTGAGTATTTTTTTTTATTTCAGCAAATTATGGGGGTACAAATGTTTAGGTTACGTATATTGCCTTTGCCCCACCTGAGTCAGAGCTTCAAGCGTGTCCATCCCCCAGATGGTGTGCACCACACCCATTACATGTGTGTATATACCCATCCCCTCCTCCCCCTCCCATCTGCCCAACGCCCGATGAATGTTATTACTATATATGCACTTAGGTGTTGATGTGGAAAGCAACATGGAGATACTTTAGCTGAATATTGATCAAACAGGCATGTGAGGGAAATATTTGAGACCTGGGAAAGAATCACCCAAACAGATTAGAGAGAACAGTGTTCCCAGCAATCATATGAAACAGGTAACAGTTTCTTTCCTCAGCATGCAGACTGAAAAAACTTGTAGTGCAGAAACCTGAAGCAACATTTTGGGGATATTTTATAGCATTAAATGGCTAAATTAGAAAACAAAATTCAAACCCATGACCATAGCTTCCACCTTAAGAAATTTTGAAAAGAAAAGTATATGAAACACTAAGTAAGTGGAAGAAAGAAAGTAATAGTATCAGAGTGAAAAATCAATAAAATAGAAAACAGATATACCATAAAAAAATCAATAAAACTATAGCCTGGATCTTTTAAAAAATCAATAACATCTAAAAACCATATTGATCTGAAAAGAAAAGAGAAAAAATATAAAATACTAGTATCAGGAATGAAAGAGGTAACATCATCACAGTTTCAACAGAAAATAAGGAAATGCTGTGAACAACTTAACTAAATTAGTCAACTTAACTAAAATGAAAAAATTCCTTGAACTTCGCTAACTGCCAAAGTTTACTAGAGAATAAATAGGCAACTGGAATAGTCCTATATTAATTAAAGAAATTGAATTTGCAGTTAAAAATTTCCCACAAAGAACACTCCAGGCCTCGATGGTTTCACTGATAAATTGCTACCAAATATTTAAGGAAGAATTGATATGAATTCTATGTAAACACTACCAGAAAAGTAAAGAGATAGGAACACTTTCTAATTCAGTCAATGAAGACATCATTACCTGGTATAAAAAACAGACCATGGTATCTCAGGGGGAAGAAAAAGTATATAGGATTTATCCCAAAATGTAAGATTGGTTTAATATTTAAAAATTGATCAATGCAATTTACTGTATTAGCAACCTGTAATTTCTTTAATGATAAAATCTAATACTTTCTGTTAAAAGTTTTCACAAATTAATAATCAGCAGAAAACTATTCAACCTATAAAAAGCTTTTTTCCTCTGATCAGGCAAGAAGATTGGCTCTCACCACCAGGGTTTCTAGTCAGTGAAATAAGGCAAGAACGGTGAAATAATAAATGAAACTCAGACAGAGAAAGACAAATACTACATGTTCTCACATATAAGTAGGAGCCAAATAATGTGCACATGGAAGCAGAGTGTGTAACAACGAGCAACGGAGACTTGGAGGGGTGGAGCGGGGGCTTGGGTGATGGGTACAATGTGCATTGTTCCAGTGATACATGCACTGATGTCCCTGACTTCACCACAATGCAGTATATACATGTAGTAATGTAAACTGGTATAGCCATGATGGAAAGCGGTATAGAAGTTCCTCAAAAAATCAAAAATAGAACTACCTTATGATCCAGTAAGGCCACTTCTGGGTATATATCCAAAGGAAATAAAGTCAGTATCTTGAAGAGATATCTCTACTTCATGCTCATTGCGGCATTATTCACAATAGCCAAGATATGGAAATAACCTAAGTGACTAAGAACAGAAGAATAGGTAAAGAAAATGTGAGATAAATACATGTGTGTGAGAGTATGTATACATACACATACATACAATGGACTATTATTTAGCCTTTAAAAAGAAGAAACTCTTGCTGATTGTGAGAACATGGATAACCCATAGGACATTGTGGTAAGTGAAATAAAGCAGACACCAACTGATTTATGTGATTAACTGGACACCTCGGTAAATTCACTGAAAATCATTTAATTGTACACTTAAAATGGAGTAAACACATACATGTAGAGTATACTTCAATTAAAAAAAAAAAAAAGCAGACACCAAAAGGCAAATACCACATGATTTCACTTATATGTGAAATCTAAAAAAAAGTTTAACTGAAAAGCAGAGAGTAGACTGGTGAGTGTCAGGAGCTGAGATTTGGGAGAAATAAAGAGATGTTGGTCAAACAGCATAAATGTTCAATTAAGTAGGATAAGTTTTAGAAATCTATGTACAGTATAGTGACCGTACTTAATATTTTATACTTAAAATTTGTTAAGAGAATTGATCTTATATTTTCTACCACAAAAAACTGTGTGAGTTGATAGATATGTTAATTAGCTTCATTGGTATACATATATCAAAACATCACTTTGTACATCTTTGTACATTTTTATGTGTCAAGTATACTTCACTAAAGCTGGTAAAAATTAGTACCATTTAAAATAATATTAAAAATAAGAAATATTGAGGTGCAAATCTGATAAAATATATAAGACTTGTACCTGAAAACTATTAAACTTTGCTCAGAAAATTAAAGAATATTTAAGTAAATGAAGAGATACACTGTTTGTATAGGTCAGAAGACTCAATCTTAAGATGTCAATTTTCCCAAAATTGATCTATAAATTCACATAATTTCAATAAAAATCTTAGCAGTCTTTTTCATAGAAACTGTCAAGCTGATTAAAAATTTACATGGAAATGCAAAGGACCTAGAATACTCAAAACAACTTTGAAAAACAAGAATAAAGTTAATGGGTTAACATTACCCAATTTCAAGACTTAGTCTAAAGCTGCAGGAATCAAAACAATTGGCATCAGCATAAATAGACGAACAGGTCAATAGGCCAGAGTAGGGAGCTCAGAAATAGACTCACTTGTATTTGGGCAACTAATTTTGACAAAGGTACACAGGCAATTCAGTGGAGAAAAGATAGGCTTTTAAACAAATAGTTCTGGAAAATTTGGCTATCCATATGTCCTTCCCCCCAATTCAACCTATGCCTTGCAACATACAGTCATATGCCACATAATGACATTTATGTCAACAACAGACAGTATTTATGACAATAGCCCCATAAGATTATTAAAATGGAGCTGAAAAATCCCTATTGCCTAATGATGTAGTAGTGGTCATAACATCATAGTGCAGTATATTTCTCATGTGTTTGTTAGAGATGCTGGTGTAAACACACCTACTGCACTGCCAGTCATATAAAAGTATAGCACATGCAATATGTGCAGTACATAATACTCGATAATTATAATAGACAACTGTTATTATTTATGTATTTACTAGACTATACTTTTTATTATTTTAGAGTATACTGCTTCGATTGATCGATAGATAGATAGATAGATGATAGATAGATAGATAGATAGATAGATAGATAGATAGATGATAGATAGATGATAGATAGATAGATAGATGATAGATAGATAGGTATAAAACAGCCTCAGGCAAGTCCTTCATGAGGTATTCCAGAAGAAGACATTATTATCATAGGAGAAGACAACGCCATGTGTGTTATTGGCCCTAAAGACTTTCCAGTGAGACACAACGTGGAGGTGAAACAATGATATTGATGATCCTGACACTGTGTAG
>CAUYRT010057273.1:0-29984 GCA_963574885.1 Lepilemur ruficaudatus
CTAGCACTCTGGGAGGCCGAGGCGGGTGGATTGCTCAAGGTCAGGAGTTCAAGACCAGCCTGAGCAAGAGCGAGACCCCGTCTCTACTATAAATAGAAAGAAATTAATTGGACAACTAAAAATATATGTAAAAAATTAGCCTGGCATGGTGGCTCATGCCTGTAGTCCCAGCTACTTGGGAGGCTGAGGCAGAAGGATCGCTTGAGCCCAGGAGTTTGAGGTTGCTGTGAGCTAGGCTGACGCCACGGCACTCTACAGCCCGGGCAACAAAGTGAGACTCTGTCTCAAAAAAAAAAAAAAAAAAAAAAAGATGTTTCCCTCCCTACAGAAAGATACCCATTGTGTAACATTCCTGCCCCGTCTCTTTTGAAGGAGTGCCTGATGTGGTCAGTGAGTTGGGATAAGGGATTGGGTGTCTATCGTTCTGCTCTGCCCTCTTCTTTGCCTGTTGGAAGCACAGATTCTTCTCTCTTCTGCTCCTCTGTAATGTAGATCTTAAAACTGCATCATTAAGTCTGTCTAATTCTGGGGTTCAGTGTGAGAAAGACCACTCATCCATAGATACGAATCATGTTCTGCATTACCAAGTTTCATTAGTGATACAGGTGATATTTTGCCCCCTTATCTGTCTTGATGCCACATCTTATCTCTTAATTGGCTCAGAATTTGCATGGGGAAGAGAGATGCTATGTACCGTGGTCCTTAAAGACCTGAGCAGAGAGAAAACAAGAAGGAAGTTGGCAGGGGAAGTTCACTTGGCCTTTCTCTTCAATGGTTCCATGAGCTGGGCTCGCAGCTTTCTAGCCAGCTGACACCATTGGGTTAAGGGTGAGTTGGATGTAAGGGTGGAATGTGATAAAGACTTGGAGGACTCTAGATCCCCAGTAATAATTCCTGGTTGAAGGACCAGGAGGGCAACTTCCTGCAGTTCCCCTGCTGAGACTTTGGTGAAGGGCTGCCACGGCAATGAGAATGCACTTGGGCTGAATGTTGAGGTGCTCTGACATGATGGAAGAGAGGGGGCTTACCAAGGTCAGAAGAGGGGAGTTGTATGAAAGTGGAAGCCACCTGAAGATGGGAGGGTCCCTGGGAATTTTTGAAGATCTCCTGTTCCCATGGATATATTACAGAACCACAGATGGGTTACACTTCTTTCTCCGACAGCTCTGTTCTTTTCTTGGGCACCAGATGGGAAGTCACCAGTTTGGGCTATAACTTGTATTCCTTAATATTTTTGCATAAAGTACAGTGATTAGTAGTTTGTGGTCTCAGCTGTTTTCATAAATCATTTTTCTTTTGATAGAAAGAGATTTAGTGAATGGGAGAAGAAACTGAAATTTTCATACCACCAGGGTCATCTCAGCACTATCTCTTCTTTCATTTTTTAAAATAAACATTTGTTAATCAGTCCTGGTCATTGTTAACCAGAGAAAAAACTGTCCAGCCTCTGGAGCACTGGCCTTGAAGGCTGAGTCCTGTCAGTGGGGAGCTGTAGAAGGGTGTTAAGCAGGACTGTGACATGGTGAGACTAAGCTGAGAAAATGAATTTGAGGGAAGCCAGAGAGGAGGCAGGGAGTAGGGTTGTGTTATTTTATTTACTTGAAAATACTTAAGTCCTATTATAGTACTGGAGACACGGTGGTGATCAAGGTAGACATGATCTTTGCTCTCAGTTTAAAGCTGCAAAGGTTGAAGAAATATTAGTAATATTTAGGAGATGTATTCATCAGCACTTGCTCATTGATTGGATACATGTGCCAAAGGAGGGTCTGGGATGACTCCCATGTTCCTGGTTTGGATAACCAGCTAAATCGTGGTGTCATTTACTCCAACTGGTAACAGGTTTGAGGAAGGATGTGGTGAATTCCATTTCCTATAGGGTGAGTTTGGCCAAACACAGAGGTCCAGGAGGCAGGTGGGCACACTGTTCTGAAGCTTAGCAGGGAGTTTCCCATAGGAGATGGAGGTTTGAGGGTCACTGGCATGTATTCAGTCATTCAGAATATATTTATTATGCATCTACTGTGTGCTGGGCACTATGTAGGAGGCGAGGATACAATGATAAGGAAAAAACAGACAAGGTGCCCACTTTTGTGGAGTTTAAAGTTCAGAGGGAGAGACAAACAATAATTATACAAGTTAGTAAAAATTGCGACTGGGACAATAGCTCTGAAGTAGAGGTACCCAATACTATGAGCCTAAAACTGGGGAATTTGACTCAGGGAGGTCAAGGAGGTTTTTCCTAGAAAGATATTTCTGCAGAGGGAAAAGTGGGAACCATGTGTACTGAGACCCTGAGGTCTGAGGGATGCTTGTGGGGAAGAGGAGCTGAATAAAGGCGGGGTAGGTAGAGGGCAAAGAGAGGGGGTGTGGTGTGGCTGAGCCTTGCAGGCTGTAATGTTTTGTAACATCTATTGAGTGCTTGTGTGTGTCAGGCACTGTTCCAAATGCCTTCAATTTCATTTAATCCTCTCAACCACTTGTGGGAGTCACTATTGGTATCTCCTTGTTCCATATGAGGAAACTGAGGCACAAAGAACTTAAGCCACTTGCCCAATGACACAGCTAGGAAGTGGAAGAGCTGAAGTTTGAAATCAGGTGGTCAGGTTCTAGCGGTGAAACTGTCATCCAGAACCCTAGACCATGTTAAAGGATTTGTCTTTTCATGGGATGCCATTAAGGATTTTTCACCAAGAACATGACATGGTCCCATTTGCTGTTTGACAAGATCACTCCAAATGCAGCTGTGGGGAAATGACTGGAGAAGGTCAGTGGATGGGGTAGACTGGTTGGGGAGATACTGAAGTCATCTGCGAGGGATTCGTAGCTTAAACCAGAGTGGGGTGGTGGAAGCAGCAAGGGGTAAGTGAACTTGAGAGATGTAGGAGCTGGGCTGAAGATGTCAGCGTGAGGAGGAGAACAGTGCCAGGGTGGACTCCAAAGTCTGTGGCGTACAAAAGAGAACTGGCAGTTCAAGCTAAGAGAGGTTAGGATGTGCTGGGGAGAGTGTGAGCTGTTAAATACGAGAGGCCCCAGGACAAAATCCTAAGGAAATTAATTTCAAATTTACTGCATGCTGCTTCTGAGCTCCGATTTTGTTTTCCCATTCACCTGTGTGCTGGGGCAGGTGACTGGTTTTGAAGAACTTTGAGCATGATGTGTGAGGAAGGGAGGATACAGGAGGCTGAGCCCCCATTGGTGATGGGATTCCACCCCTCAGCCCACTTACCTGCAGCTGAACAGCGACCATCCACTCACGAGCTTTGCTGTTGGAGACCTCTTTGGGGGGTGTTTGTCTCCTCTTTTCACTGATTGTCTTTATCTCTGACCAACTTTCTTAGGAGCACTTCTCAGCCAGTGGTAGCAAAGCTTTGAGAGTCTTTGTTGCCAGGAAAACACCTGTGTTAAGATTCATCTGGCATTCTTCCTGCTGGTCCCTAGGGTTCAGAAATGTGCTGGTGGGAATTTGTAACTGGCTCTCTCAGGGGCAGACCCAGAGCTGCAAATTGTCTGTAAGGACTACCAGAGAGATCTTGCTGCAGGTGTGTGGGAACCCCTGAGGAGCAGGGATTCTTCACCAATATCAGGACAGAGCCTCTTCATTTATAGTGGCCATTCCCTGAAGGCTTCTCTTTCAGTTTAATGAGCCTCAAAGATTCTCCAGGTCAGGAGGTATGGAGGGATGTGTCAATATAATCCTTAGGTCTCAACAGAAAGTGATTGGAAATGTGGACGATATCAATAATCAACACTTTGAACATCTAAGTGTGTCTTCTCCAAATATTATTTCCTTGGGAAACATAATTGATGGTATTTTTTGATATATGTATAAAATTATACCATAATTGCTTAATTCATTTAGCAATATTGAAAATACATTTCTCTATCTGAAGAAACATTATTCACCATCCTCCCCAAATAGCTTTATTGTCTTAATAAAAATTACACATGCTAGTTGTAAAAAAATTCAAGCAAGATGAAAAAAAAAAAACCAAAAAGAAAGTAAAATGTCATCTGAAATCTCATCATCTCAGATAATGGGAGTTGGTGAGGGTTCTTTTAGATATAAATTTCTCAGTGTGCCCATGATTATAATTTTCCATACACAGAGTCATAGTCTGTGAGCCATTCTGCCATTTACCTTCCCACTCAATAGGATGTCACGGGCATTTACCCATGTCAATAAACAGTAGCCTACATCATCATGTTTAATGGCTGTATGTTATTTTGGGGTTTGTGTGATGCCATTTATTTAACTGGTCTCCATTGTTTGAGCATAAGTATTTCTAGCTTTTCACTGTTATGACTCTGATAGACACCTCTGAGATCAGGTGTGGGAGATGGGGGGACAATTCCAGTAAGAACATGGTGTAGACAGACTGCTTCTCCCAGGCAAGAAGAAAGGTGGGTTCCCTCCGTGGGGAGGCTGGTACTTCCCTGGGGGAAATCATCAGGCAAAGCAAAGGGCCTTGTTAGGCAAATAACTTGTTTGTGTAAAAGAATTTAATTCCCTACATTACTGGTCTGGGAGGGAGTCTCAGTAGAATAGAGACTGGACTGCCCATGTTTCCTGCAGGTAAGAGTGACTTTTATTCACTTGGGAGAGACCTGCTGAATCTCACCTGCAGAGGTGAAGCAGTGCTGTGTCCACTCACCTTTCCCCACCGCATTCCAATCTGCCTAAATTGTCTGTTGTATCTTCTTTAAATAATGTCAATCCTCTGCTCATGAATATGCAATAGCCTCCTTCAGCCTCTTTGTGATAGTTACTATGATGCCTAGGAATCAATGCTCCTCCTCCCTACAGCTCTTGAATAAGAACATAATACATTCTCTTTTCTCATTTACACTAAGCTTAGCCACATTATTTGGTCTGGCCCAGTATGAATGGAAGTGATTTGTGCCACCTCTGAGCATAGAAGCCTTGGGAGCCATCCTCTGGTCTCCCACCTCCTCTCTTTTCCCTCTGCTATGACACTAGCAAAGTCCAAGGTACAGGGGCTTCTCTTACATCATTCTGAGTCTTGGGGTGAAAAGCAGCAGATTCATCACTGACTCATGATGGACATGAGCATGAGTGAGAAATAAACTTTTTGCTATTGCAAGCCAATGAGATGTGGGTGTTGTTTGTTAACATGGCAGCCTCAGCTGCCTGATATATTCTTCAAGGGCAAACTTCCTTTCTTACTGTGGTCCCAGCTCTAGATCATCTGCCCTAACTCAGATCATCTATGCCTCTTGGGTAACGGTTCTTCCTGCTTCCCCTGTGGAGCAGCTTCCTTGCACTTACTGAGCCTGAATCTAGCTATTTGACCTACGGCAATCATTTTTATTTTTTTAAATATGATAAGGTTCTAATTGTTAGAGACAAGTTTTATATGACCCTGTTCTGGCAAACCTGATTGACAGGTGATATGTTACAATGAATGGAAGTCTTGGATTAAATTCTTCCCAATTTATAAACTCTGCCAAACTAACTTACTTGTTGTAAACAAGCACAAGCAGTCAACACACCTGTCTGTAATAGGAGAGTGGTTCTTCTCTCTGCCCTCAGGCACACTGGTCAGCAAATCTGTCAAGAAAAGCTCACTTAGAAGTGAAATATTCATGTTCTACCAGTTAGACCAGCTGGCAGGATCTTCCAGAAAGTGGAGAGATGCAGAAGCAAAGGGCTATGCATCTTATTATTTGGTGGTAGATGGGAAAGACAATAATCTGAAGGAGCTTTTAGTGCTTGCTTGTGCTTGGCATTGCAACAGTTCTGAGCAGTGTGGGTCTGTGATCTGAAGGAAAACCAATGGAAAGGCTATACAAGCAGCCCAATGTCCTTTATTGTCTTTGCATCTTTTGTGATAAGGTGTAGCTATACATTGGTAGAGCCATGTCAAATTATCCAGAAAGCTGGAGCTGAAAGGACTCTTGGGCAACATCTAACTCAGAATGTTTGGGAGTAGGGAAAGAGGTCCAGAGAGGGGAAGGTGCTTGTCAAAAGTTATATGCAGACAGTGAAATCTGGGGCTGGAGACCTGGTCTCTACTCAGTAAGAAAATCCTAAAGTTATCTGACATTAAAAATAGTGCTGTACTGCTGTCCCGTGTTCCTCTGGATGTCCTGGATCTTTTAGGGGAATGCTGATTGTCTTGGTATATTTTGTGTTGCTATGATAGAATATCAAGATTGGGTAACATAAAGAAAAGAAATTTATTTCTTGCAGTTCTGGAGGCCAGGAAGTGCAAGGTCGAGGGGCCTGCATCTGGTGAGGGCCTTCTTGCTGAGTCACCACACGGCAGAAGGCATCACACGGTGAGAGAGTGGGAGAGAGAGCAAGAGAGAAAACTCACAGCCTCAAATCCTTTTATAATTGGCATTAATCCATTCACGAGGGTGGAACTTGAACACCTCCCATTCATTCCCACCTCCCAACACTGTTGCTTTGAGAATTAAATTTTCAACACATTATTTTTGGGGATACATTCAAAACATAGCACTGATGATTCATCAACCTTCCAGGGCATGGGTAGGCTCTCTATACAGGGCAGTGAACTCTTTTCCAGCTGAAATAATTTCGCTATTAATTGTCTCTGCTCACTCTGTGGGGTGGGGTGGCAGAAATATCCCACATTATAGCCTGGGCACAGTGTCACTCGTGGGAGGAAGTGAAGTTCTATTTCCATGGGAACAGTATAGTGGTTTTTAACAATAATAAATTGAACTTGCAAATTGAGATCATCTATATCTACCTAGCTTAACTATTGGGACCGAGAAGGGAGACTTACTGTGGCAATGTGACTTGACTAATTGTTCCAGGAAATTGAGACCTAGGAAGATAAGGCTATAAACCAATAAATAACCTTGCTGTTTGCTTCACGGGCTCCAAACAAGCCCATTTATCTGAACAAACAGTTTGCTCCCCTGGGCCAACAGCTCTCCTGTCAGGACAATAGATTATTTACCTGGACAAACAATTTGCTCAACAAACAATAGTTTACTTACCAGGATTTTCTTCTAGGCCCTTCTCTTCCTGTGCCTGCCAATCTTAAACTCTAATGTCACAAACTTAGTCCAGTTCTGATTATTGTCCTACCTTGAAAGATCCGCCTGAAACCACTGGAGTCCAGACCCCCATACCCTATAATATCTTCCTTTGACTTCTGCCTTTGGAGATACTACTAAGATTCTATCAAGGTGATATGCTCTCTTACTACAGTAGGTCTAATAAAAGTAGCTTTGGCTGATTAACAGGTTTCTGGTGGCCTTTTTAAAAATCTTTCTTTTTTTTAAATTTCAGAATTTTATGAGGGTACAAATATTTTGGTTACATAAATTGCTTTTCTACCATGTGAGTCAAAGTTACAAGTGTGCCCATCCCCCAGATAGTGTGAATTGTACCTGTTAGGTGTGCATTGACACATCCCCTCTTCCCCCTCCCACCTGCTTGATTTCTGATGAAAGTTATTTCCATCTGTGCATGTAAGTGTTGATCGATTAGTTCCAATTTAATGGTGAGTACATGTGGTGCTTGTTTATCCATTCTTGCGATACTTCACTTGGAAGAATGGTCTCCAGTTCAAGCCAGGTTAATACAAGAGGTATTAGTTCACCATTGTTTTTATGGCTGAGTAGTACTCTATGGTATACATATACCACATTTCATTAGTCCACTCATGTATTGATGGGCACTTGGGTTGTTTCCATATCTTTGCAGTTGTGAATTGTGCTGCTATAAACATTCGAGTGCAGGAATCCTTTTTAAAGAATGTCTTTTTTTTCCTTTGGGTAAATACCCATTAGTGGGGTTGCTGGATCAAATGGTGGTCTTTTGAAGAGCTACCAGTTGATAATCTCTTTCCCCAAGGTTTTTTGAGGGTATTTTGCTTTGTTTGGGCCACCTTTATTTCTCTAATGATGCTGACAGGGAAGAAAAGCAGAGTTATGGCTGCTTCTGTGAATGCAGTTTACCACATCAGCATACAGGTTCACTGGTGCTGCCAAGAAGGTCCAGGTTGCAAGTGAATGCCAGATCCAGAAGGCGTCCTACGTAGATCATCTTTTCTAACTTCCTCATTTTTATTTTTTTTCCCGTCCTTTAAAAGTTCTGTATAACTTCCTTATTTTTCACAAGGAAAAATTGAGGTCCTGTGGCAATAAATCCTTCTCTGATTTTGGAGACGATGCTAAAGTTGGCTACTATAAGCGACATCATTTCTTCTAGCCCTAAATTTGTGATTTAATCAAGAAATCTTGTTCACTCTTGAAACCAGCCTGGATTTGTCTTGGAAGAAGTGGTCTCACTATTTGTTGTGACTCACAACGAAAACTCCATGCTGGCTTTAAGGTGGGACTTGGGAAGGGGCTGAGGAAGGGGAACTGGCTTAGGGTATTGAGGCTTTCTGTGGTGGCAAGAGCGGTGTGGCCAAGGCAGGAGCACCAGGGGCCCTTTCATTTTCTGATTCTTTCTCCTGCTTATAGCCCATTTCTTTTTTCCTGTTCCAGGTTGCCTTTCAGGTGCTGTGTAGAAACTAAAAACTGCTGGTAGGAGTCAAGGTTTTATGGGATTAATAGAAACAGCATGGACTTTGAAATCAGCTGGACTTGGTTTCCAAGTTAGTTTCTTGGACTCTCAGTCTCTTCATATGTGAAATAGGCATAATCAACTCATAAAATTGTTGTGGGAGCTAAATAAAACAGTAGGCACAATGTGCTTCACAGAATGCCTGGTGCATGACATGTGTTCAATAAGTATTAGGGATTAATTATCATGATTGGGAAAGCACCTTTTCCAGGTAGCAGCTGTGTTTGATTAAAGTCCTAAATCTTATAGAATAAAAACGACTGGTATTCTTTTTATCATCTGCTGCCTGGAAGCTTAAAATCCAAAGAGGAAGAAATAAAATAAATATATATAAATAAACACCCCTTAATCCCTGATTAAGTATAACACTCAGCACTATTCTAGTCTCAGTGGGGGATAATGTGATGCATGAGGTTTGATTCCTGCCACAAAGAGGCTACAGTTAGTTGGGGAGGTGAGATGCTCAGCAAGATAGCAGCGGTGAACAGAGGCTGTGGGAATGTGACTCTGCAGGAGTAATTCAGCACTGTCCCAGTGACAAATGTGCTCACGTCTGTGTGTTGGTCTTGGGAGTGGAGAGCTCGTAAGAAACAGGGGTGACCGAGCAGGTGCTGGAAAACAGCAGATTTCATTTCAGCCTCAGAAGTGCTGTCTTTGGCCGCTGCTTCTTACTGATGTGGAGGAGAGAGACCAAGGTAGTACCAGGATATGAGGGGAATCTTTCAAAGAAGCTTAATTCCAGATAACCTCTGTGTGCAAGCAGGAGTCCGGAGGGATCTGGAATGACCTCTTTACCCTCAGCCTGGCTCCTCACGAGCCAGTTTTGACCTCCAGTGGCCTCAAGGACAAGGAATCCAATATTTGTGCTTCTTCCAAAAGCACTACCTGTTGTCCTAACTTCAAGTCTGACCCTGATTTCACTCACGATACTGCTTCTCTCATCTTGACTTAGATTTTTAAATTGTACCCTTCTTTTCCTGGTATTTGGCTCTTGGCTCATCCTTGGTTTAGAGTCACAACTGTGCTCTCCAAAACCCAATAACTTGTTCTGGCTCCACCTTGCTGTGGGACTACAGGGTTTAGCCCATCACGTTGAAACTGCGAGAGCTCGGCTGAGTGTATATGAGTGTGATGGTACCATAGAAGAGGGAGATGATGGTAGGATGAAAGGCAAAGGTGGATGGATCTGTGCTTTGGGATTTCAGCAAATGCATCCTTCAGAAGGTGATCAGGGTGAAAGGGATGGTGAAGGGGGTAAGCAGAATAAGGGAAGAGGATGGCCCAGCCTTGGTAATGTCAACATAGGCCAGTTGTTGCATGGGGGAGTAAGGGGAGGTCACAGAAATAGTGGTTCATGATGTTGGGGCCACAGTAGGGCAAAATGAAGATGTCATTCTGCATGGCTACATCACTGGTACCAGAAGCCAATGCCTTTTTAATGCCCCAGAATGACTAATGGGAAGCAGGAAACTGGTATCAAATGAGCATCAGCAGTGAACCATGCTTGTAAACCATGCTTGTGAACCAGGCTTTTTACCATAGAAGTATTTTGTCTTCATACAACTTTCTTGTTTACAAATTATGCTAGGTTTAGACATCAGTCTAAAAGCAGTTTTAGTCATCAGAACTGTCTGATTCCATAACCCATGTGATTTCTGTTTCTGTATCTACGTTTTTCTGTCTGTCCCAGCATTTCTGGTTCATGGTAAAAGAGAAATAAGGAATTTTTGAAGCATGGTTGAGTAGCCTAGGATGGGGATGGAAACTAGGAAAAATAACCAGGAGGCTAGATTTACAGATCCATTTAGCCCACTGAGAGATGGAGTTGAGCCAAAACTCCATGTATTATCTGACTCCATAGTCTCCACCCTAAATGGTGGATCCTAAAATTTTGAGATTCTCTAAACCCAATAGGGTTAATTACCCAATAGGTCTGGGTTGTATTTAGGGGCACGTGATTTCTCAGTGACTGCTGGGCCTGGGGAAGAGGAAATGAAGGACTAGGATAGCATAATGAGGGCTTTAGAAAGGGCAGACACCTCACTGTATTTCCCCAGGCCCAGAAGTCTCTCCCCAAAGAGAAGTCTGGTTCTTTGGTGGCAGACCTTGTCATCCTTGTTGTCATCAGATCTGTGGCTTCACTAAACTTTTTCCGCTGGGTAGAAATAATAAGGGAGATCAAATAATAAAATAATACAGGTTAGAGAAATTATTCAGTGTCAGGATAACTATTAACAACAGCTAATAAATGCTGGGCACTAATTAAAGTGATGTTCTAATCACTTAATTGATGTCAGATGCTAAATCTCTTTTAGTTCTAACAACCCCCTTATGAGGTAATTAATACTGACATACTCATTTTTCAGATAAAGAGAACAAAATCATACAGCTTTGTGCTAGAGAGCTGGAATCCAATCCTAGGTCTGACTGTCACCAAATCCCATGTGAACCTCAAGGGTATAGTGCCTCCCTAAGGAGAAAAAAAAAAAAAAGGCAGCGAGTGAGACTGGACAAGACTGCATAGACACAAAAACTAAGCTCCAAGGAGACACCACAGAGGACTCTATAAGGTTTTGGGTCTAAATTCAAGATGGTCCATCCTAATTTTGATTGTCTCTCGCTACATAAGAAACTTCCCTAAAATGTAGGGTCTTACAACTACAACAGTTTTTTATTTCTCACACTTCTTTGGATTAGGAGTTTGGGCAGGGCTTGGGTGGGTGGTTCTTCTGCTCCACATGGTGTAGACTGGGGTCATGTAGCTGGTGGCTGGGCTGTCCTGGAAGGCCAACGAGGCCTTACTCATTGTCTGATGCTCAGTTCTTCTCCATGTGGCCTTTCCACATGACTTCCTGGGCTTCCTCTCAGTGTGGTGGTCTCAGGGTACGCTTCCAAGATGGAGGAAGTGGAAGCTGATGGTTCTCTTTTAGGCTAAGCCTGGAACTGGCACACTGCCACTTCTCCTATGTTCTATTGGTTGAAGCAAGTCACAATGGAGTTGCCAGATAAAATACATGATGCCTAGCAAAATTTGAATTTCAGATAAACAATGAATAATATTTGGTATGTCTGTCTCATGGAATATTTGGGACATACACTAAAAAAATTATTCATTGTTTATCTGAAATTCAAATTTTACTGGAAATTCTATAGATTCATTTGCCAAATCTAACCATCCTAGTCACAAGACTGGTCCCTATCACGGGAGAGAAAACAGATTCCCCTCCTGGTGGGAGGAGCGGCATGTGCATTCAGAGAAGGAAAGAATTAATGGCAGCCATCCTTGGAGACTCTGCCATTAGGAGTCCATGAAAGACGTCCTAGATGGTGGAGACATTATGGCATAGAGGTTAAACCCGGACCCTCCAGAGCCTGGGTTTTAATCCTGGCTCTGCTTCTTAATTATGTGATCTCAGGGAAGTTATGTCACCCTTCTGTGATTTAGTTTCTTCATCTTACAAATGGGGATATGAATAGTTTGTTTCTCATGGGGATGGCTGGGGGCATATTATGAAAAGGTGAAAGTGAAGTGCTTGGTCTATAAGTGGCATTTGTTAAATGTTAGCTATTATTTGGGCAGGTTTTCAAGTGAAGATCTGGCTAGCATTCCAGTCTGACCTAGCCAGAGAGCAAAGGGCAAATAGTCCTCTGCTTCCACCCTACGGCATTGCTCAGAGGGTCACATCTAAGGTAAGCACCGTTGCTAATGCTGCCCTCGTATTGGCCGATCAGCCAGTTGCACTTTGGCACTTTTCCTCAGCCTTACCCTGGAAACAAGCCAACACACATGTTTGACACACATACATTTGGGAATCCACCCAAGCTCCACTGGGTTACTTTCCCAAGGTTCTAATCACGCTGGTCTGGCCTTGTGATCTCAGGTTCATGTAGCACAGAGGACGGGTCCCCAGGAAGAAACACAGAAGAAAAATGCAGAGTTTACCATGAAGCAAATACTGGGCTGGAAGAAGTTGAGGCTGAGAAATTTGGGCTTTCAGGAAAAGGGCTAGGAAGATCCTTCTAGCCTGTGCTTGTTGTAAAATGAAGCTAGCTTCAGGTTCCCTGATATGTGGGAACAACTTGAGCAGCGATTTCTGCTCCGGAGAGAGAGCAAGAAGGCAGCTGACTTCATCCCTTTTGCCTTTTTCACATTTGTGAGCTGCTCTCAGCCCCATGGTTGGGAGGCAATCAGTGAGCTGGCGTCCACCAGAGATCACTGATGTCTGATAGGTTGAGAGCACTAAGTAATACATGAGTTGGATTTAACCATGGGATGTGATGGTCACATTGAATGAAAATCTCTGTTGACAGAAAGAGACACTAGGAGTTGGAGGATGGCTTTTCCAGGGAGCTCCGTTGAGGATTTTGGTGCTTGGGGCTGCTGGGGCCCTAGGATGCACATTTGGGCAGAATGAGCATCACTTTTGTGACTGGAGACATCAGAAGAGGGAGGGTTATGAAGGAAGAGGTGCCAGAATGGGAACCCCTGATGAAATTTTGAAGGTTCCCAGCCTGCCCATAGATCTTAGTCTCTCTCTGGTTTTCTTTTCTGCTTTATCCCTGAATTCACGATCTGGTCCCGAATCTCTGATAACCATGAATTTATAACTTCAGATGCTATGGACGCCTTGAGATAATTCTTTTCAGATAGCTGTATGCTTTGCACTCTTTATTGGTAATTTTCTGTAAGATCTATTTATATAGATATTCAAGTTTTATAATAATTATACCATTAAATATGAATTTGAATACATATTTGAGTACATACATATTGAATATGCATACCACTTAAGGTGTTTAAAACATTTAAGAGTCTCTGCTTAGTTTAACTTGAAATATTGAGCATAATTAGCTAAATTGAATTGGCTAAACTTATGTTTGATTTGACTCTGCTGAAATGCAGAACATTAGATGTTACTAATGTTTACATTTTAATTTAATAGATTTTCAAGAGTTGCTTAAGTGATTATGAAGGCATTTGAAGGGCTTGAGAAATCAGGTACGTTAAATTTGTGATCAATTCCACTGAAATTCTGGGTGACTGGGAGAATTTAATTACTTATGTTTATAAACAGTATTTAAATGTTTATGAGAATTTGCTTCCTTAGATTGTGTGTGTGTGTGTGGCTTTACTTTGAAATAAGAGAATTTGATTTTAAACAGTGTTTAAATTAATTGGGGGAATTTAATCTGTTAAATTTTTGAGCTGAGACATTAATCAAAGATAAATTTGCAGGTGGGAGGAGGGAGGAGAGGATGGGTATAGTCACATCTAATGGGTGTGGTGCGAACCTCCTGGGAGATGGACACACTTGTAGCTCTGACTCGGGCAGGGCAAAGGCAATATGTGTAACCTAAACATTTGTACCCCCATAATAGTTTGAAAGAAAAAAAAGATAAATTGTGAATGTTTTAAATTTTAACACGAATATTAATGGACATGTAAGTAAACTTATGATATTTGGAAATTGCATTTAATGGTCTAAGAAAAAAGTTTCAAGTTTACAACTTAAAGTATTATTATTATAACAGATTATCAAATGGCTTTAGATATTCCTTTCCATGCACAAAAGGAATTTTGAATTCAAAAAAATCACTTATAACATGGCACACTGTGGGAGCCCAAACACTTGTGGATTTGAATTTGTTGAGGGGAAAAACATGAAGGAGCCGTAAGAATAGGGTTGAGGATACTATTCCAGTCCTTCTTCCTTGTGCTTTTTCACGTGTCCCTGGGCAACTCATTCAAGAAAGCCGAATCCCATGTACTCGTCTGCGAGGTGGAGAGGACAAGTCTTGGCTGGGCTTCTGGGATTCGGGGGACTGAGATGGTGAAGACAGAAGCACTTTGAAAAGAATAAAGTGCCTGTAATAATCCTGGGTGGTTGGGGATGAGGAGGAAATATTATGATGGAAGAAGCAAATATCTGTCCAGCCGCTGCTCTGTGCTATTCCCTAGGCCAGCTGCTTCCCCCACCCCAACCCCAGTGGAGACGTGAGTAACCCGCTTAAGGTCATAAATGAATAAACTTAGATTTGAACCCGGATGACCATAGGGAGAGCTGTTGGCATAATCCCCTCTGCGTTGGTAACAGCTCAGGAACGAAAGTAAATGACACAAGCTAGAGAAAGTACTTAATGAGAACCAAGAGCGCCCATGGGGTGCTGTGGTTTGAATATGTGTCCTCTCCAAAACTTGAAATTTAATCCCCAATGTGGCAGTATTGAGAGGTGGGGCCTTTAGATGGTGATTTGTCCTCATGAATGGATTAATCAATTTATGGGTTAAGGGGTTAATGAATTAATAGGTTATCATGAGAATAGAACTGGTCGCTTTATTAGAAGAGGGAGAGAGACCTGAGCCAGCATGCTCAGTTCCCTTTCCATGTGACACCCTGCACCACCGAGGGACTCTGCAGAGTCCCTACCAGCAAGAAAGCCCTCAGCAGATGTGGCCTCTTGACCTTGGACTCCTTAGCTTTTGTAACCATAAGAAATAAATTCCTTTTCTTTATTAATGATCCAGTTTCAAGTATTCTGTTATAAGCAACAGAAAATGGACTAAACAATACAGTAACCAGGATGGTACAGTAAAACCCAATACAGTAGTCCCCCCTTTATCTGAGGGGGATACATTCTAAGACCTCCAGTGTACACCTGAAACTGTGGATAGTACTCAACCCCATATAGACTATGTTTTTTCCTATACACATCTACCTATGATCAAGTTTAATTTAAAAATTAGGCACAGTAAGGGATTAACAACAATAGCTAATAACAAAATAGAACAATTATAACAATATGCCAGCATCACTACTCCTGAGGTTTGGGGCCATTAGTAAGTAAAATAAGGGTTACTTGAACGCCAGCGCTGGGACAGTGCGACAGTTGATCTGATGACCAAGACGGCTGCGAAGTGACTGGGGGCGGGCGACGTACAGTGTGGGTGTGCCAGACAAAGGAAGATTCGTGTCCTGGGCAGGACAAAGTGGAACGGTGTGACAGTTCATCATGCTATGCAGAGCAATGAGGAATTTAGAACTTATGAATTATTTATAATATTTATGGAATTTCACATTTAATATTTTTGGACTGCGGTTGACCACGAGTAACTGAAACTATGGATAAGAGGGAACTTCTGTAATTCAGCCAGCCAAAGTCAGATATTTAAACCAGAAATAACTCAGGAGAAGGTAACATGTCCTAAGGCAAGTATGAGCCCCTACAAGACTTGTTAGGGGAGGTCATTGTTCTTACACCTTAAGTTTCTGGTCACAGATTCCAGTTCAGCCATCCACATGGAGAGGCTGCTAGGCCTCCCCCATTTACCCACCTGCCAAGGGGCCACCCTGATCCAGGTGTGCAGAATTTCTTTGAGCTGCAACTCAGGCTGGCAGTTCTTTTCCTTAGTGGCAGGTCTCTTGGATTCCTCAAGGGAAATCAGGAATCCTGAGAGCCTCCAGCTTCTGAAAACATACTCTTTGTGCTGCCAGCAAGACAAAAGATAGTGCTGTTGTAATATCTATTCCAAGAATTAACTCTGCTGGGTTCTCACCAAGAGGCTACTCAACAGTGTTTGTTGAATGAATCAATTCCATTAAGATTTTGGGTGGCTGGGAGCACAGAAAGAAGAACAAGGACATTATTTTTCAATTTTAGTTTTTGCTTTTTTGAATGGGAAATATGTTTCTATGGTATAAAATTCAGAGTGAAAATAAGTTGTCCTCCCACCCTTCTCTTCCTCAGAAGCTACCGGTTTCTTATATATCTTTGCATGGTTAGTCATTGCTTATATAAGCAAAAGGTATACACATACGTTCTTCTCTTCCTTTCAAAAGATTCAACAGTATCAAGATACAAATGGTAACAGACTATATACACTTTTATGCACCTTGCTTTCTAAATTTTGATGCCTTTTCTTGGAGATCTTCCTATGTCAGAAATTAAGTGCTGCCTATTTCCCCCCTCCAATGCCTGCACAATGCTGCATTGTATGAATGTCCCATTAGAATGGTCCCCTAATGTGGGACATGTAGGCTATTGCCACCCTTTTGCAGTTCCCAACAAAATAGCACCTGTCAGAAAGCACTGCTGGGTTATAGCAATTTGGAATCTAGAGCCATGGAGACACACAATAAAAATATTAGTGTGTGGCCTCTGACTTGTCTTTCAGGTAAAAAGCTCCCAGGCTTGCTGGACCTCTCAGTGTTTTCTCTTTGGGGAGAAGATGAGAGGTGATTGGCAGAGGGGTTCTGCCTGGCTCTCTCTTGCTTCTTTTCTTTCCTTCCTAGTCAGATGTGACAAATGCTCACAAGCTGTGGTCATCGATCTTTGTCTCCTTCTTTCCAAAGTGTGACCTGCACACCAGCAAATGAGCGAAAGCAAAGGAGAAGGGACATTTAGGAGGTGGTGCTCATCTGTGAGTCATGGACCTGCGGAGAAGCATCTTCCTCCCAGTCCAGTTCTTGGAGACTCCTGGGGGTGACTTTCCCTCCCTGTGGTGTTGGGTGCCTTGGACCAGCTCCAGGGGTCAGTGCTCTCAGACAGTCCTGGAAGACCCCTGGAGCTCTCCTACCTGGGAAGGCTTCTGGCTGATCCTTTCCATCTGGTCCTATAAGAATGATCTCATTGCGGATGGTCCCAGGGGCTAAGCAGGAAGCCAGTGATTGGTGGTCCAGGAGTGAAACCTGAAGATGGAGGTCCTGGTGGGGCTAGCAACCTCTGGGGCCCCTGGCACAGGCCTGACCTTTTTCATTTACCAAGTCCCTCTCCTGGGGGCCTCTGAAGTTTAATGAATGTGAGACTGCAGAGAGGAAGAATTGAACAGAAACCCATCATAGAACACTCACACAATATCATCTTCTTGGGGGCTTGAGACCATTCATTGTTTCCCTCTCATTAATAGCAAAGAGGTTGTTAGTTCTTCCTCTTTCTTGTAAGAGAAACCTGAGCCTAATAAAACTCACTAAGTTTCTTCTGATCACAGAGCAAACCACTGGTAAGAATAATAATAGCAACTTGCATATTTGTATATTTGGCAATAGCTTGCATGTTGTGTTTCCTTATTTTATCTTCATACCAACCCTCTGAGGTCTGCTCCTATTTGTCTCCATATTATGGAAAAGAAAACTGAGGCTCAGGGGAGTGATGTGACCTCCAAGGTCATATCGAGGAAGTGGCACAGTCAGGAGCAAAGCCAGGCTTCGGGCCTTTGATCTTTTCTTCTTCCCACAGCTCCCAGCCTCCAAGGGTTCAGTCATCTGGGGATTACTTGATATTACTGGTCTTGTCTAGAGAAATTCCAAAATTGCTTTCAGGTGAGGCATAGGCAGATTCAAGACCAGACTCTGTGCCACAACGTCCCCATCCTTGATGATATTCCTGCCCTGCACTTTAGCAGCAGATTCTGATAATGGGACACCCACCTGTGTGTCCTACAGCACTGGGGTTCTGTTTGTCACAGGACCTGGAGCCTGTTGCTGGATACCAAGTGGGGGGCTGTGGCCTGGCTCAAAATGTCACTCTCCTTCCTGCGTGCTGTCTGCTTGCATTCACTTCTCTTCATTTTTTCCCATCCAGGTCTGGCCCAGCACCACATCTCACAACTTCAGGGGAACTCATTCACGCTGCATACTTTGCAGATGTCACCTCCTGGAGCACACCGATGGTCTGTCGCAAATTAGACCTGTCATTATCACAGGCTTCGGATATTTTCCGTACGGCCAGCTTTTTCTCTCTCAGTTGCTGCTCCTGAATCTATCTCCTGCCATCTGAGATGTTCCCTCCCTTTCACCCCGTGAGTTGTGTGGCTTCAGTTTCCGTCTCTTGCTTTTACCTCAGTATCAGATTGAAAATCCTTCTGACAGACTCATAATGAGTGTTTGTATTATTTAAGAATAATCCTTATAGAAAATAAGAGAAACTAAGTACAGATCCCAGGAGCTTATGAGAAACGAAGCAGAGAATATGAGTGATGAACATTTATAGGAAGGCATGAAAGGACCAAGAAGCATCACATATTTTCGAGGCACGTGAGGCCCTGTATCTTCATGAAGCACTCAATATTCATGAGATCTTACATGGGTACCCTTGGGTGATGCCAATTTTTGGTCACACTTGTTCTCTTCCCAAGACTTGCAGTTCCAAGGCATGGTTGCTTAGTAGGTCACTGGTGAGCAACAGCGGTTGGCCAGACTTGCTTGTCCCTGCGTCTCTCTGATGGAGCACCTGCTGGCCCCAGGTACCTTCTGTCTGCTGACACCCTTTGTTTATTCTCAACTCAATGTTCTCATGACCGTATGTCAGTGGGGGAGCTGATGCAGCATGGCAAGAGAGCGAGAGAGTGAAAGAACCAGAAACGCGGGCTCACACATGCGTGCATGCACACACACATTGTGTAACACAGGATTCAGGTGGTGTGGGTCTTCCACTTTGCTTGCACTGTTTCCCAAATTTGTATCTTGTCCTTTGCTTCCCCATGTTGTTTTTGGTTATTGATTTAAAAAACTATTTGATTTGAACGTCTTAATTTGGTCTATAAGACTTTCTACTTGATTACCTTCCTGATGGTGCTCTAGGAGGCTACTGTCGCACCAAGGTAATTTCCATGTCCAGGTGCCATGTCCACTGTAACTCCATCCTATACACAGGAGCAGGTTCTGTCTTCACAGTGGCTTTATGTGGGGGCAAGGAGGTGAGGTGGCTTGGCACCTGAAGCACAAGAAGGAAACTGCAGGGAGGTGACAGAGAAGTCAGAAATGAATCTTGGGCTCTCCACACCACCAAGTTTGTTTCTGTGACAGTTAGTTCCATTTCAGTTGTTTTTCCCACCTCTAGTCTGGTGCTCAGGATCTCAGCTTCTTCTCATACTTTACTGAATTCTCTGTTTTGAATCTGAGAATCCTGCTTCTTTCTCTGTTTTTGGGTTCCCTGAGGCAATATCGGAGAACAGGGAGAGCCAAAAAGAAGGGACTGCAGAGGATGCTGCTCCAAGGTGAAGATGGAAGAGATTGGGAGATTGCTTCCTCTCCTGTGCAGTTAGGGACCCTGAGTCTCCTGCCCCACTAGGAAATTATTATGCAAAACAAAGCGTTGTCAGGCAGATGGCCTGTGTGAAGAAAATCCCATCTCTAAACTCCTGCATTTAGAGTTGTAGAGGCCTTGGAGAAGGTGGTGAGTGCACTCTGGAGAGATCCACAAGTCCTCCCAGAAGGGCTGGAGTCTGGCATGTCCCATGCATCCTGAGTATCCTACCTCCGTCCCATCCGCTAGTACACTCATCTTCCCCAAACACCCCCTTCGTCATCACATTCTATGCACAACAGCATACGATGGCTCCCCAAAACTTTATTGAATAACCAAACAGGTTGACAAGCATGAAATATTAATAGCTTCATTTCCCTTTTAATTACTGCCTTTAACCTGCTCGGACACTTTTCTTCCCACCTCCTTGATGATATCTTTGATATGTACAAGCACTTTCAAGTATAAAAGCAAGGACTCAAAGTGAATAGATTATTAGCTCCAATTCTCTCCTTCTTTCTGTATCCATGCTCCTTTCTATGAGAAGTTTAGGCCAACTGTAAGAATTCAGTCAACTCTACAGTTAGATGGCATAGTCTCCACATAGGACCATCTAAGTCTTCTGACAACAGCTGCGGGGGTTAGGGCCCAACTACAAAGCAAGAGGGAAGAGTACATTCAAGACCATCCTCCCTTCTGATACTAAGTGCAAGTTTCGGGGGGTTCTCAAAATCTCCCTGAGGTTTGATCATTCCCTAGAAGGACTCACAGGGCTCACAGAAAACTTTAACTTACGGCTGTTGTTTATTTCAGGGAAAGGATACAGATTAGAATAAAACGAACCAAAGAAATAGATGCTTATGGCAATCTGGGAGGGCTCTACCTGCACAGCCTCCAAAGTCCTTAGGACACATTACTCTCTTAGCATTGATCAGTGACAAGAGTATTGCCAACCAGGGAAGTTCAGTTGGGCCACAATGTCCAGAGTTTTTACTGGGGCTTAATCATTTAGGTATGATGGATTGATTTATTACCCATATATTTGAACTCAATCTCCAGATTGCCTGATGCCCCTTGATCCGAAGACCTCACCTGACATCACATGGGTGGTCTTTCTGGTGTGGCCAGCCCCCACCCTACAACTGCTCAGTGTGGCCAGTCCCAGCCTAAACAAAAACATCCCTGTTGGATATAACATAGATCACTGCCCAGGAAAAAAAGCAAGTCATATAACCATTATCCAGTATGATCCTGTGTGTGCATGCATGTGTGTGTGTATGTTGTGTGCACATGCCTGGGACGTGTATGTGTGTATATATGTATATGCACAAACTTTATATACGTAAAGGTCTATAAGGCATATGACAAAATGTTAATGGTGGTTTTTCTGGGCCAGGGGAGTAGGGGTGGGACTTTCACTTCACAACCTTTGGTGTGTCTAAATTTTTTTCTACTCTCATGTACGTACTCTGCCACCCTCCTACCCCACTCCCCTCCACCCCAGCAACAAATGGAAAGGAAGGCGTGAGGACCACCTGACTTAAGTGAGGGAGAAAGAGGAGACTGCTAAAAACTTGGAGCCAATGCTGGCTAAGTCTGGTCTGAATCCAGATGGATACTGAAATGGGGACTGCTAAATCTGGATAGAAAGAAGGAGTAGGGAATCCAGGCTCCAGGGGAAAAGGTAAATCTGTACTTTTTTTTTTTTTTTGGTGAATTTCCTGGAGGTTCAAATCAGTCACTGAGACGGTATAAATACTACATTACCCATGGGGGGAAGCCACAGACGAGAGATGCTGATGCGACAGGAAGAAGCAGCAGACACCTAGAGATGATAAAAATAGGGATTTCTGAATTGGATTCCCTTAAGATTGCAAACTGCAAATTTGGGTATGTAACTTTTCCATTTTCTGGCTGGAAACTCATCAGGTGCAGCGTTATCTGCCTGGAGAAGGAGCCGCTGTGAAATAATTAAGGGGAAAATCCAGGCTCCTGTGATTATAGATGCAGGTCGTTTTAGACAATCAATTAGAGTGTTCATCTGAGAGAATGGGGCATATTGTACAAAGTTTGGAGAAATTTTAAATGGTTCACACTGGTCTTGGTATTCAAGTTTGGTTATTTGTACAAAGGATTAATTTACCTTTGAACGGGTGGTTGTCCTCCTTTGGTATCTGCTAGCCAACTGGGAGTTAATTTGTTTCTAAAACAGTACAAGGTTTTTTGGTTTCACCTAGGAGAGTGAATGGGGCTCTGTCTTTCAAGGTTGCACATTTTTTCTGCATTTCATCTAGGCAGAGATAAGAACTCCAGGGCTGCAGAACACAATAGGCTATTCTTGTAACTCAGATGTGACTGGGCACCATCGGCCTCTGTTCTTGACCCTACACCCACCTTGAGGCAGGAACTTTGTTATCATTTCCCATAAAGCAAGCCCGATGCAACAAAGGATTAATGAATAATGACGATTTTACCGAAAATTTCTTGGGGAGACTGAAAAGCTCTCTGTGTCCTGCAGAGATAGTTTTATCTATGGCAAAACTTAACAAAAATTCCCATGAGACATATGTATGATACTTTCTTTCTGAAGCGGAAAGGTTTCACATTTTCTTTATCTCTTTTCTCCGTGTTCTTAAGCAAAACAATCTCATCTCATTCAAGGTCTCTGGTCCCTCATGCTCCCATCTATTCCTCTGCCTGGCAAAGCGACTCTCCTTAGGATCTACTCCCATTAGAAGGGAGACAGGGTGTGGGGGACCGCTTGTAAGTGGCTGGGAATTCGCCCCCAGGCATCTGATAATCCGCTTCGCCCTCAGAGGGACGAATAAAGGAAAAGAGAGACCCCATGGCACCCTCTTGTCGGGCTGGGACTGGGATTCCCGCGGGCACAGGCTCCTCTTGGACAGTGTTTCCTAGTCTACCCCTCATTGTCAACAGTTGAGGGGAGTGGGCTGTGCTTGGGGATTTGTTGGGTCCCACCTGGTAGCTTTACGATTCAAAAGGAACCAGAGAGAGCGTGGGGTTTCCAGCTTGGGCCCTCTGCTGTTTCCTTCCTCCTCTGCCTCACTGACTGCTCCCAAACCCCAAAAAGGAACAGGCTTGGGTGAATTCCCTATATCTTCCCACTTTGCTCATGAGGTAAAGACCCCTGGGACCTGCCTTAGACAAATAAACCATAATAACACACCCGCACGCCACCTCTGACGCTGTTGCATTTCACTGCGGTCCCTCCCCAGGCACACATGTCTCCGTACTAGTTTGGAATTCAACTGGAAAATAGAAGATTCACGTGTACACCATTACTAAGCAGTATAATTCAACCTTTAAAGTATGTTCATAGACTGTTTGTTGATTGTTCTTTAGGACTATGTCTTTATCTCTCCTCACCCCAATTTGAAAATTTTGCCACTGAATTACAGATTTATTCATTCATTCATCAAATGCTGTTGAGCGCTCCCTCTGTGCCAGGCAGTGTTGTAGGCGCTGGAGACAGAGTGACGGATGAGATTGAGAAGAGTCCTGTTCTGATGACGGAGGCCAATGCAAACAAACTAGAAAGTAATGATATCAGACGGTGATAAATTCTTTGAAGAAAATCTACAAAGAATGGCAGACGGCTAGCACTCTGGGAGGCCGAGGCGGGAGGATCACTCAAGGTCAGGAGTTCGAAACCAGCCTGAACAAGAGCGAGACCCCTTCTCTGTTAAAAATAGAAAAGAAATTAATTGGCCAACTAAAAATATATAGAAAAAATTAGCCGGGCATGGTGGCACATGCCTATAGTCCCAGCTACTCGGGAGGCTGAGGCAGGAGGATCGCTTGAGCCCAGGAGTTTGAGGTTGATGTGAGCTAGGCTGATGCCATAGCACTCTAGCCCGGGCAACACAGTGAAACTCTGTCTCAAAAAACAAAAAACCAAAAAACCAAACAAACAAAAAGAATGGCATACAGGACTATGTTAAGGTCTGGGTGAATAAAGAGGGTCTTTACAATGAGGTGACATTCGCTGATTTAAACTTTTAGAGTTCACAAAATAAATTTACCATTGACCCCTCTGCGCAGAGTTTGAATTTCTGGGTCAGTGCTCTAGTGCAGATTGTATAACTCCCATTTCAGAGGTAAACATGAATCCAGAAACAGGGTTGGCAAATTTCTTTTGAAAAGAGCCAGCTCGTAAACATGTGTGGCTTCGCAGGCTGTCTGGTTTCTGTCACAGCTGCGGAGCTCTGCCGTTGGAGACACGCAGAGGCGGCAGTGTCGCAACACAACTTTATTTACAGAAACGAGGGGCAGGCCCTGGGCGGCCGACCCCCGTTTGTTGGCCTCTGACCCGGACTGCACTTCGCCTTTATTTACTCCAAAGTGACAGCAGCAGCCCCTCCTTCAAGGGAGAAGCCCCCTGCCCTAAATAGTCCTTTGCTTTAATTTTTCTTCATTGAGAGAAAATTCAAATTAAGGGAGACTAATTTGGAAAATTTATATAATGTATAAGAAAAAGAAGAACAAAAGTGAAAATCTTACCCTTACCTTCTCTAAGAATACTCTAAGAATAACCACCGTTAATAGTCTGATATATATCTTTTTAGATTTCTTTGTGTGTCCATTATACATATCTATGTAATATACACACACAGACATACATCCAAAGGGAGGTTTTCATTTCATTTTTTCTCTTTCCTTCCTTTGCTTCCCTTCCTTGCTTTTCTTCTTCTCTCCACTGCGTTCCCCACCCTGTCCCCTTCTCTCCCGCCACACCTCCCTCTCTTTCTCCATCCTTCCTTTCTTCTTCCTCTCTTACACATATGGCATCATTCTGAAATACTGCTCCTCAAGCTGCTTCCTTCACCCCGCGTAGCATCGTCTTGCGCCTCTTCAGGTTCGAGAGGTGCACACTCCGCAGTCGGTGTCCTGTCGCCAACCGCCGTGACGCGAGTGTGGGGTTATTTTTGGTGCGTGGTGTGAGGCGCAGGTGCGGTGGGGCCTCCTCCGTCTCCACCCACACAGGCTCGCTGCCGCGGCAGTGCAGGCAGGAGGGCAGGTCTCGGGTCTGGAGGGTGGACGGGCCTCTGTCGTCGGGCATGCTGACCGCGCAGGGACTAAACCCTTGCTCCCAGGCAGGTGCTCGCTCGCAGCAGGGTTGGCAGACTTTCCCACAAAGTGGAAGAGAAATGGGCCCGAGTGACCTGGGCTCAGCATCCTCTCCCTACGTGAACTTTTGGGGGTGCCTTACTTTTTAAAAATACTTTATTTGTGGAAGGGCCATGAGCCCTGTCACATGGTTCTAATACTCTATCTCATGGGCATACCACATTTTTTATCCATTCATCTGGGGATGAACATCTGGATTTATGCATATATATCTTTTTCCAAACTACCTGAAAGTAAATTGGAGCATTATGATGTTTTACCCTTAACTACTTCACCTTAAATACGATCTGCTGAGAGCAAAGACATTCTCCCATATAACCACAGTTACCATGTTCAAGAAACTGAACATTGATATAGTATCTAATATACAGTCTATATTCAAATTCAAATTTCCTCAATTGTTCTATCACTATCCTTTATGTCTATTTATTTTAAATCTAGGATCCAATCAAGGATTATTCATTGAATTTAGTTGTCATGTCTATTAATTTATTTAATTTTAATCTAGGCTTTAAAAAAATTTTTGGGACTCTGGAAAATTGTGACTAGTCCAGATCAGTGGTTTTGTATACCACTCTATAATTTAAACTTCTCTAATTATTTCCCCATGATTGGATTTAGGCTAAACATTTTTGGCAAGAATGCTATCTAGATAATGTAGCCTCACCTAGGAGACACAAAATGTCAGTTTGTTCCATTACTGGTGGTATTAATTTTTTTATTTGGTGTCTGCCGGAGTTCATCACTGTTAGGTATCCTTTTCTCTTTGTAGTTAAAGAGCAATCTGTGGGATGATACTCTGAGACCGTGAATACCCTGTCACCCATCACTTTCACCCAGGGGTCTAGCACCCATCAATTATCCTGGCCTGAATCAATCATCACATTGGTGTGCCCAAATAAACCACATATCTTAAACTCGAATTTCTCTAGTTAAAGCTATTTTTAATATTCTTTATGCCAATTAGCTAGCCCTAAGGGTCTGAATAAAATTAACTTAATTCACACTCACCACCCTACTGGTCTTGATGTAGTTCCTAGTACATCACTATGAATAAAATTTAGCACCTATTTGACCTGTTTACTGGGTGATCTGAAAAGCCACCAGGCTTGATTAGAGCTGGGCTGGGAGAAAGGATCTCCAGGGGGTAAAGGCTTCAAGTTGATTGGCTCTGTGTCCAGCCTCTTAAGACCCAGCATTTTTTGTATGCAGCATGGGCTAATTGGTTTCCCAGGGTTCTGGAGGAAAGCTGTGCCTCTTTCAGCAAGGAATTTTTTTTAAAAGAAATAACCCCTGATTTGCAATTGGGCTCTGCTGTGGTCTGAATGTTTTTGTCCTCCCCAAAATTAACATGTTAAAATCCTAACACCTGCAGTGATGGAATTAGGAGGTGAGGCCTTTTAGAGGTGGTTAGGTCAGAGGATGGAGTCCTTGTGAGTGGGTTCAGTGCCCTTATAAGAATTTCCCAGAGAGCTGCCTCTCCCCTTCTGCTATGTGGGAACACAGTAAGAAGTCCGCTGTCTGCAACCTGGAAGAGGGCCCTTATGGAACCCGACCACGCTGGCACCCTGATTGTGGACTTCCCAGCTGCCAGAACCATGAGAAATAAATTTCTGTTGTTATAAGCCTCCCAGTCTAAGGAAGGTATTTTGTTGTAGCAGCCAAAGGTACCAAGACAGGCTCTGATGGTCAAGGATTTGGAAGAAGCAATATTGAGAAATTGGGGAGGAGGGGTGTGCAAGGTGCATGTGAACTGACCTCTCAGATAGACTGGGACGAGGAAGACATTTGAGTCCCACGTGAATGCCCCTGATATAGAAGATGGTCTTAGTGATTGGGTAACTAGGATGGGTAGCCCACTCTGTGAGATGTTAGACTCCTGTCCCCAGTGCTCCAGTGCTCACAACACTGCTCTCACAGAGAGTGACTATGGTGGCAGGGATGGAGGCTGTGCATGTGCTCAATGTCACCACTTCCGATTGTCAGCAGCAGGGACCAAATGGCCCTGCTGAGCTCTTGCTGTGATAACTGGAGGGCCAGCCAGTCACCCAGAAGTAGGTTGGTTATACTGGATTCTTCCCCTGATGGAGGAAAAATACTCTGGATTTGGATTGGCTTTCGTTGCCTGCCTCAGCTCTGCCAGCACCATCGTCCATGTGCCTGTGGTTCTCATCCAGTGAAATTTTGGCTTCCAGGCAACACTTGGCAATGTCTAGAGACATGTTTGATTGTCATGTCTTGGGGCGTGGGGAATGCTGCTACTGGCATCTGGGGGATCGATGTCAGGGATGTTGCTAAGCATCCTGCAGCACACAGGGCAGCTCCACAGCAAAGAATTACCTGGCTCGAAATGCCAAGAGTGTTGAGGTTGAGAAACTATGTTTTATACGATCAAGGTGTCCTCCAGACGTCTTAACTGTAAGGAACTTACTAGTAGTTAAAGAAATAAGGCAGAAGTATGTTGTTTAGGAATTGAGTTCAGCTGCAAGGAACAGAAAACCTGACTAAATGGGATTTTATTTATCTCAAGTAAGTCCCTGTCTTTAGTTCAGCTTCTCAGATATGTCAAAGCCGAGGCTGATGTGATTCTCTTTGCTTTTCTTCATGTTGCAAGAGAGTCCACTAGAATGTCTGCACCACGAGGGCAAGGGTATTTGTTTTGCTATTGCTCTATCCCCATGGCTGGGAACAGTGCCTGGCACACAGCAAATGCTCATTAATCAACTGTTTGCGGAGTGACTGATTGTAACTCCACCTATCACTTAAGAGCTCCAGGCAGCAGAAAAGAGGACAAGAGGCAAAAGAAGAGATAACCCCTCTGTTAAGAAAATAAAACTTTCCTGGAAAATCCACCGCCAACTTCCACTTGAGCTGCCTTGGCCAGAACTCAGGGCCACCTGTAAGAGGAGCTGGGACATAGTTTTCATATTGGCACATTACTGCCACACACACAAAAATACTCATTTTCTGTAAGTAAATGGGGAATGGATATTAAGTAGCAATAAAGAAAGTTTTTCATGGGCCTTGGGCATGTGCATGCAGACTAACTAACCATGCAAGACCCTGAGCCTGGAGGATGGGAGAGATTGCGAGGTAGCAAGGTCAGGGCCATAGGAAAGGAAACTAGAGCAACAGAGTCTCAGAAAATGGATGAGAATCAGCAGAGAAACAGCTTGTGGTAACCTGTGACTGTGTATTGTCTGTGACTCACACACATTATTTGCATCCAACCTGATGAGTCTGATGTTGACCACACAGTTCCAAAATATCAAGAAATCAAAAATGGGCAAAAATGGAGTTTTAACAATTGGCTTGAGCTGAGCTTCACTACCAGTCGACCTAGAGCTGACAAGATAATGAACTGTTTAAATCAGACATACTCCTTTCCGTGAATTTTATGGCTTTGCCTGTATACATCCTGCTGTTTAAACTTTGGTTGGTGAGACTGTCTTCACAAGATTCCTGTACCCCGTGTATACTCAGGACTAACCCTAAGCCTAACCCTAACCCTAACTCTAGTCCTAGCTCCAGCCCCATCCCTAATCCTAACCCATGAAGCAAGATTGGTGTCTACCTGTATATGATGAAACCCTCAAGGCTTAGACTAATTGGCTGTGAGTTATTTTTGACAGGTAATCTGAAGACATCCCACAGGGCCAAATTCCTCTGTGTTGGATCAGATTTTTCCTGCTTTGCTCAGCAGTAAACTCAGACTAATACTCACGATGATTCAGCATTGTTATTTTTATTTTATCAGCATCAATTAGGAGTGGCTGGCACAATGGAGTTATTCTGGTTAACTATGGGGAAGTGAAAATATGATTTTGTATATGTTTCTTTCCATGACTCCACTAAAATGTTAGGAAAAGTATGAATCCTTAAGGACAAAGAGAGCGAAGAGAAGAGCAGTTGAGAGTGAAGAAAGCTAATTCTGAAGCTCCTCCAGAGGGGCAGGGAGGAACTGACAAGACATTAGTTCAGTCTCACTGCGCAGCTCCCAAAAGACTCTGGAGCTGGAGGCACAAGGTACCTCTAGAGAGAGGAGTAAGCTGGAGCTGAAAACAGGAAGACAATCGAAAGTCTGAATGAAGAGTGATTGCACCCCAGATTCCTTACCTTGTTGCGGCAAAAGCTTGGAAGCATGTTTCCCCCCTGGAGAAGTTAAGCCACAGAGCTTTTGGATATGTGGATACTAGACACGCTTGAGGGTGGTAGTCAGGTACCTGATTGAAAAATGAAGATTGATGAAAACCTAAAAGAGAGTTTCCCAGCCTGCTTGCCCACATTTGGCTCCCAGAATGCTGGCAGCCAGGCCCACAGCTACCAGGCAGAAGCGTGGACGAGTCCTCTCCGGGAAGACTACCAACTGGGAGGAGAGTGCGGCTGATATCCCACACCGCCACAGGCCAGCACCCTCTCAGTTGCTCTTTGTGGACGCCTACAAGTCAAAGGGCCCTGCCCAGACGTGTTGAGCTGTGCCTCACTCTGAAGCATGCGTAGACAGCCACGCTTTTCCAGAGAAAGCTACTAGAATGAAAGATGAGATCAAAGTTAATAAACAGAAAAGGAACTTGGAGGAAACAGTATAGAGAACAGACGTCAACTTCAAAACAGCATAATGTCATAGGAGAGATGAGAGAGGAGGCCTAAAATAGCTGCTCCCAAACACTTTCTATTTCTTGTTTAAAAAAATTTTTTTTATAGCAGTGCCATTTCCTAACATTATACAGTGTATCTATTAGTTATTTCTTTATTGTCTCTCACCCCCAGTTGAATGCAAGCTCTATCCTTTTAGTTCACTTTTCTGTCACCAGTACTCATGGCTGGCACAAGGTGGGTGTTAAAAAATACAGCTGATCGAATGGATGAAAACTGTACCCATAATCAAGAACAGAGTACTACAAAAAAGGAGTATTAAAGAACAGAAAAGACATTGGGATATTAATAGCGTGATAAGAAAATTTCAAAAACACAATAGGTGATTTGCAAAGTAAAATTGAGAAAATATCCTCAAAATACAGAATAAAATGATGGAAGATAATAATGAAAACGTGAGAAAATTAGAAAATCGGTTTTAGCTTCTGATTTAAAGGAATTCCAGAAATAAAAAACAGAAACATTAGAGGAGACAAGATCATCACAGAAATAATAAAGAAAAATTTCCAGAACCGAAAGACATGATTTTCCAGAATTCAGGAGTTCACTGAGTGTCTGGGAAAATAAATGACAAAAGAATTATCTC